>JACXGM010006154.1:0-33418 GCA_016801145.1 Umbra pygmaea
AAAAGAGATGATAGTGGACTTTAGGAAGCAGCAGAGGGAGGGTCCTGCCCCCATACACATCGATGGAGCTGAAGTCGAGAGAGTTTCAGAGTTCAAGTTCCTCGGTGTGCTCATCAGCGACAACCTCACATGGTCCAGACAGACAATCTCGGTAACAAAAACTGCCCAAAAGCGCCTATACTTCCTGAGGAGACTCAAGTTTGGCATGTCTGTCAGGATTTTAACAAACTTCTACAGGTGCACCATTGAGAGCATCCTCTCAGGCTGCATTACAGCCTGGTACGGCAGCTGCTCCGCTGCCGATTGTAAGGCCCTTCAGAGGGTGGTAAAGTCAGCGGAGCGCATCATTGGCTGCTGCCTCCCCTCCGTGCAAGGCATCTACCATAAGCGATGTCTTAGGAAAACAATGAACATCAAAGACCACAGCCACCCAGGCCGTGATCTTTTCTCACTACTGCCGTCTGGTAGACGTTACCGGAGCATCAAGGCACGGACCACCAGACTTAAAAACTGTTTCTTCCCACAGGCCATTCAGCTGCTCAACATAGAACACAGACACTGATCGCAAATCGTCTGTTGAGCACTAACACTAACACTCTCTGGTCACTCTATGCTCTCTACATCTGATGTAGCAGAATTCAAATACAGCTTAAAGCAATTTTCCATCCAAATCTATAATATCTACTACCCCTACTTTTGTACATTTTCCAGACCGCTGCTCAGTACATAGTGTTTTATCATTATCATTACTATAGTCATTATTTTAAAATTCTTGATTGTTGTAAATTCTTGTTTATAAGCCCACTGCATAGAATCGCCGTGCCATGTCAAAAGAAATTTCTCTGCATAGGATGATGTATGTTATCCGATGCATATGATAAATAAACAACTTTGACCTTTGACTTTGACATTATGCGGGATGACAGTCATTTGCCATAGCTGGTCAGTGGATTACAAAGTTTCAGGTACCACAGTTGAAAGTATTTGTGCCCCCTTTGGAATAACAATTCTTACAGTACAAGGTTTTAAAATGTTCAAGGCAAGTTGGAAACATTTACTTCATTTCATAATGTAAACCCAACTCCTAGAAACTGAGTTTCAACTCAGAATTTCTCACTTCAGAGGTAACAGTTTCCATAACAAGAGATCTCAGAAATTGCATGAATTTAGTGCAACACCATTACTCCACTGACATGCCTAGAATGTCCACCGTACAGAGGACCCAGGCAGTACGTAAGACGAATCTTTATTAATATTGAAGATTTAGTATCGGTACATTTCCACTTTGTTCCACAGCAAGCTACACTTCTGTAAGATTGACTACAAATCAGGTAAGTAGCCCTAACCTACACGCGTGGGCCATGAAACAGTATTAAGCCACTTCATGGCCCACAATGGTTTACCAGTGGTTCAGTTCTCTTTAGGGAACTTCAGACATTACACCTTAACCACCAACCTAGCTCACCAATTCAGAGCTTGATAAAATGTAAATTCTGTACTAGATCATGAAATTGAAACACCGGATGGGGCTACAGGATGTTTGAGAAGTTCAGTGAGAACCACCAGTTAGAGTAGTGGCTGTGTGCTACTAGTTTAACAACCTTAGAACAGGCACTGCAAAACTGTCAATGAAACAATGACTGCACTCTGACCCCACAAGGCAGAGTTGTGCCAGATTAGCGCAGAGGCTAAATGACAAACGTTAATGAAAATGAGTGGGGATAGAGTCTCTGCAGCTTGGGACACACACCTTGTGTGTGTGTAAGTAATTTAAAGGGGGGGGGGAGCAATAAAGGTTAGCTCTCAGGCAGATGGACAGGATTCAGCTTGGTTGTCAGACTGGGGGTAAAACCTGATTACTAGGGCCAAGGGGAGGGGGCCCTTAAAGTCTGGAATATTTTTTATTTTACATGGTAGTGGCCCATCAGGACTGCCTATGCATAGAGTCCAGGATCTTGTGCTATACCCCTGGTTGTGACAGACACAAACCAGGGTCCTTCCAGAGCTGCCCAAACAAACTTGCTTTACTTCATATTTTATTAAAGAAGCCTACACATACAATTTCAAATAAAAATTTATTGAATACAATAGGCTGCTGGTAAATAAGTTAAGCCACAGATGAGACGACTTCCTGTGAAATCAAAAACAGCCTATTAGTCAAAACCAGGACAAACTGTAGGGAATTTACAGTTACCATTTTAACAGTAACATACCTCTGTAAAACTGGTGTTTGACGTTTTAGAGGACGCGTCTCCATGTTTCTCCAGGTCAGTCATACTAGTCTGCTTTACCAAAGGGCTGGCTCCCCTGGGAACAGAACCAATTGAACACTTCTCACTTTAGAAAGACATACCTGCGGGTACAGATGTTAAAATTCCTAAGGCTGAACTTTGATATTAAAGTAATCTAGGTCCAATATAGCATCTATATACTCCACTGGAATAGTCTAACCCCACATCAAAAAAATTCCAAGGCAAAGTAACTCCTGTAGTTCCAGACTTGGTAACATGTAGTGCTTACCTGTTTGTCACCTTCCTCTTCTGGAGCACAGCAGCAAGGACACTAATAATGACAATGGCAGCACAGAGCCCGGCGGCACCGTAGACCAGTGGGCCTTGCATGGATGTGGAGAGTTCATCTTGGCAAGAGTCCCCACTGTAGCCCGGTGAACAAACACAGGACTTGGCCCCATCCCCTTCCACACACTGTCCGTGCCCATTGCAGCGAGATTCACCACACTGGTGGGCATCCAGTTTCCTCACCAGCACAGTGTTGTCCAGGATACTTGTGTTGGAGCCAGGCTCAGAGACAGTAGAGCTAAGTGGTCCTGCGGAAACGGTACCGCTGGGAGCCTGAGTTGGAGCTTCAGAACGGACTTCAGGCTCGCCCTTAAGATGGACACCTGGGACATCAACCATGGGGAGAATTAGGACGGTCCTGATCAAGTTAACCCAACTGAGTCACAACCAGATTACCTAGAACCTTATCTACACAATCACTTCATAGATACTTTAAATTGACTGCACCTTATTTGCACGGTGTAATACCGTGGGTACTGTTTACTCAACTCTATACCTAGTTCATACATTCACCAACAAACGGTTTCTTTAACCTTCATTACAGCATTGCTGGAGACGTGGCACAAGCGTCACTGCACATGCGATCAAATCTGAGTCTTGTGCATGTTGTCGACAATAATCCAGGATTCAAGTTGTTTCTGATACAGGTATTGGTAAAGGAATGTAAACTTACAGTTCTCATCTGAAGTGTCAGGGCAATTGGGATGCCCGTCACAGAACTTCTCTAGGGGGAGGCACACATGCATGTCTAGGCAAGGTCTGCTACCAGCTGTGCAGTGAGAGTCAGGAGTGCAGTGTATTGTGTTGACTGTTCGATGGTCGTGTCCACACATACAGTTCCTACCACCAGGAACGGCCAAACACAACTGACTGCAGCCTCCATTTCTATCTGAGCAGAAGTTGGATCCTGGAAATTTGTGTGAAATCAGAACAATGTTAAAAATTAATGCTCTGAGTTGTGCCCTGGTTTAAAGGTTAATTCCATAGAAATAGAATGGATAGAAAGGCCATTGAACTGCTTGGCGTGGTCATTCAATTAGTACACAACAATATGGCGATTGCTGTTACTGACAACACGGAAACCAGTTTATTGCAGAAGTAGGCCGCTAGATCTTTGTGTTGGAATGGTACACAAAATTGGCTGCCGCTCTGACCATTTTGCTAGATTGATTTGAATTGGAATGGCCTTTCTATCCATTCCATTTCTATGGTTAATTCCTACCTGTTTGGCTGGACTTGCTCAAAGCCTTCAAACTGATAACTTGTGTTCTGACCTCAAACCAAAGCTTCTTGCTCATGTCATCATCTCTGTACCAGAATTTGGTTGTGTCTGAAACATTACACATGAACACAAGATCAAATAATGTCCAACTCCAAAGATTTGGTGATGACTGCAATGTTTAGAAATATTATACCAGTGTTTGTCACCCATAGGGGTCGGGCATTGCTTAACGCAAATGCAACCAGGCCATCACCAGTTTTAATCTCCTTGTATCCCGAACCGTCAACTCTGACAGAGCTGATCACCCCAACATCTGAAACGTTACAATGGACTTCATAAGCATTAACAAAATTAAATCTTACCTGTCAGGTTTTTGTACTGTAACAGTGAGAATCTCACCAATGTCAGCCCAGTAGACTTCATCACCCTGACTGGAGAAGGTCAGGGAGCTGGGCTGCACGGCATCCTTCCACACCACGGTGCGCATTGCCCCATCCATGTGGGCACACTCCAGAGTTTGTGCGCCTTTATGCTGCTTGGCCATGTTGGTGAAACACAGTCTTCCACTTACTGGGTGAAGCGCTATAGACTCCAGGCTTCCAACATCCTGAATTAAAACTGCTGTGTGTTCCCCGCTGGGAGTTGTGACCTGCAGGCGTGGCTGCATGCTGCTACTCCAATAAACGCTGCGGGTTATCCAGTCTAAAGCTAAAGCTGTGACAGTGTCTCCTTTAAGTTGAAGTAACTGGCCACCAGGGACCAAGCCGTTTCCCCTCAGCTTGAAGACACCTACAGATGATTGACCAGAGTCGGCCAGGTACAGGGTCTGGTCATCCAGGGTGTAGTCCAACATGGCTGCCTCGTTGACATTTGGAAGAGGTAGGGCAAGGTGTTCTGGCCAGCTCTTCAGACCCACAGCATTGGTCATGGTCTGCAGATAGATCTAAAGACACATTACAGTAAAATCACATTGTAGTGTAGGACACAGGTTTCATTAGCTAAGAGATTGCACATTTGTGTTCACAAACATGGATATTAATTGATTAACCAATGCACTACACCCTTACCTGTTGAATTGTTTTGTATATTATAAAAAGCAAGTAAAAGCAAAGTCTTAGACTCAACCTAAGCACACCTATAGCTTTCCTTTGATAGGACAATGACAGTGTTACCTGGGTGACAACTGTTGGGGACAGCACCAGCAGGAAATCAGAGTTGACCTCCATGGAGCATTGGAGGCCATTTCCTGTTAGCAGTAGACCAGATGGACACTTACAGACTCCTTTGGGGCCAGGGGCCAACACACACAGATGGGAGCACCGGAGTTCCTGGCAGGGGTTATCAGTGCTCTTCTGCAACAGCGGATGAATGACCTGCAGCCCAAGAACAACCACATTAAACAGCTTCCAAAAGGGACAGACTATATACTTGTGCACATATGGGTTTTTGCCAACACATTTAAGGCAGGTCAACACATGGTTTTACGTGAATATACTTGCTTTCAGTACAAAGGGTTGTCCAGGTCGTTTGAGTAGAACTTTGCGGTTCTTTCCAGTGATTTTGTGAGCCCCTTGGATAGTTCTCCTCTTTGTGTCTGACCAGTAAATCATATCATTGAAAACTGTGACAGAAAAAGGGTTGGTAGTTTCCATCATCTGCAGAAGCTTTAGGAGAGAAGGGAAGCGTAGCAATTAAACATGGCTTTATCTAGGGTGATTGTTGAACTCGTGTAATTTACTACCCTTTAGCATTAGGATGTTAACTACATAGTTCACCGATCTAATCATCTTAGAACCAGTTTAGTATCAATAACACACTTCTTGGGTTAGTGGTATATTGTCAATAAAACATCTACATGCTACATCTAGTTGTTTTAAACTTGATACAGTGAACTGGCCATCTAGAACCTATAACACCTAAATATAGATTGAATTTACCAAACTTCAGGCCCTCAAATGAAATTATGAAACAAATACATTAGTAACATTTCATGAAATTCCCAGCTCATCTACACAACTTAATTTAAGCTCCTGTTCATCACAAATGGGCTAGATTAGTTGACTAATACATAGTTTGAAAGTTAGTACGCCACAGCACACATTGTCATGAGGGTTTTCAACTACTGGGAATCTAGTGGAAACCATTTCTTGCATAACACACTGCAGGTATGATCTACGCAAACACTGTTTCCATACGTTGACATCCCCGCCATCTAGGGTGGCTGATCCGATGCACCGGAGCTTCTCATCAGTCCAGTAGATCCGCTCTCCTAGGGTGTCCACGGCCAGGCCACCAGGCCAGCGCAGGCTGTCACTGACCACCACCCTCCTTTCAGACCCATCCATGCCTGCCCTCTCAATCTTCGCGTCATTACCGATCTCTGACCAGAACAGGAGCCTGCAAATCATATCCATTTGTCATTTCTGAATGTGATAAATGCTGTCCATGGACTACGTTGAGACAAGGAGCTGCAGTTAAACACATTTAGACAGACCTTGCTCATCAAATCTGATGTTTCAGAAGGTGAATTGCACATTAAGAAATCCCCTCCACCTAGAAAGACTCACCCCTTCTCAGGCAGGAGAGCCAGAGAGCGAGGTTGTTCAAAGTCTTCATCAAGAATGACAGTGTAATCCAAAGAGTTCCTGATGGTTGCATTTAATCCGACAGCAATAATCCGTCCCCCTCCAACACTGTCAATCCAGTACAAGTTTCTTCCTATCCAGTCAACAGCAATGCAGTCTGACTTGACACCTGGGGTGCGATTTAGAATGATTAAAAACCGTTCAATGGTTACCAGTCATGCTGTGGTGCAAATAAGGAAATTCCCCTTTATGAAAGTCAGGGCAGTTCCTGAAAATTTAAGAATGTATGAATTTATCCTTTATATTTAGTCAATGGCAACTACAAATTTGGCACCACTTTACAGAACTCACTGAGCAATGCAGACAAGGTTAATTTTACTAACGAATTGAGCACTTTGTACTCAACCCACCTAGTTTTTGGGGAAAATTTAGTGATGTTCAACAGCATGCAAACAGCTGTACTAAACAACAGTTTTAATTAAAAAGGTCAAAGACTAGCCTGGGAGAACCCTGACGGACTTCCGGCAAATTTAGATTTGCTCTGCAAGTCAGTCTGGCCAAGAGCCCATTCAAGCCCATTCCCTATTTTTCCAAATCTAGGCACCAATCACAGCCATTGAGGCGGGCTTCATACGATGACAATATCGCAGCTATATACTGTCATTGGTTGAAGCAAACAATTACAAAGATGCCAGCTGCAATATCACTTGTTCAAATGAGCTAGAGTCTGTTTTAAGCAATTTGAACATTCCTTTGTTAAACCAAGCAAAACACTCAAAGCCTTCATATCTAAATGTTGTCGATCTTGCCGACTCGAGTCAGCAAAAGTCTAATGTCCAGTTGCCCCGAGAGGCATTTGACCGGCGTCCGTTGGTGACGCCCCTTCGGAAATGGGCTGTGAATAAACCTTGCCCAGACCCACTCAGAACTGAACAGGGTCTGGTGTTAACCAGGCTAGTCTAAGACCCAAGTGTCAGACTAAACAAATTGATGTTTCTCCACTCAAAACACGCCGCTGTAGCAAACGTCCATTACTGCTGCAAGATCCTTGTTCTGAGACCTCAATATCCACAATCACTTAAGACTAACCTTTAACAAGAACACCTTTGTTCTTTTGGTCTAGAGAAGACCAACGGATGCTCTCTGAATCCAGGCTGGCCCAGAAGATCCTCTGATCTTTCCAGTCATAATCCACAGACAGAATGGCTTTCTTAGCGGAGGACACAAGGACATCCAGGCTGCTGCTTTTCAAGCCCAACAGGAACAGCTCACTCTGAACAGAGGCCAGCAGGTACGGCTCACCTGTAGAACACCCCACAATGCATTCCATGAGCCTCAAATCAGAGCCATGCAGTGCGCATGGGCCTAAACACAGCTGCGTCACCTGTACCTTTTCCATCAAACAGACCACACATTCAATTGGAGCTGCTTTTCATGACTCTTCCTACAGAGGTATGCAGGGAACTGACATGATTGGTCCATAATGAAACAGTTTTACCTGTGATCTTACAGCGCCGGCCATCTGACTCCAGAAGGTAACCGACATTGCAGCGACACCGAAAGGAGCCCTGGGCGTTGACGCACGAGTGGCTGCAAACACCAGCTATACCCCCTTCACACTCATCAATGTCAATGCAGGACACACCATCTTTTAGTTGGTAACCAGGCATGCAACCGCATCTCTACACAAGAAGTAAACAGGTAAGTGCTTTGGGATAAATGTGTTTAACAGTTATGAAGCATGTTATAAAAACGCAGTTCCACTCACTGTTCCTTGTGGTGTGCTGTAGCAGTAGTGAGCACACTGGGCACTGTCTGGGCACTTCGCTTGGCATTCAACACCCTCATCCGAACCATCAGCACAGTTTGGAACAGAGTCACAAATCAGGGCCGTATCCAAACACTCATTATTACCACACTGGAATTGATGAGAGGAACACGTATACTCCAGACCGCCTGAGAACACAACTGAAGTTATACATCTGGTAACAGTGAAGTGGTTACCACATGCTGCTCCAGTATTTAAAGTCACGTAGCTAGCGATAAAAGTGTTGATACTCACATTCTGCTTCATCACTTCCATCAGCACAGTCCTTCGTTCCATCACATCTCCACCTTATGGGAACACACTGGACCATCGATTTACAGGCCCACTGAAACTCTCCACACGTCAGTTGAGTCTCCTCACAGTTCTGAAGAGAAACATGATTATAAACACTTTAGTCTAACGTTGTAAATATTGTCAAAAAAAACAAAGTCTATAGCGGTGTGTCAGCTAGGTAGAAACAGCCCAAATTGACAATGGGGAAGTCGCTTCAGAACGTAATCATTTCCACCTTTAAACTCTGGATTTGAATCTTTGCACAACTTTAGTGTCCTGCCAGCTAGAACGTGCCGAAAGCATAGATGCCCATCCCTACCTTTTCATCTGTGCCATCTTTACAGTCCTGCTCCCCGTCGCAGACCCACTCTTCTAGCAGACACTCCTGGCTGTGTGGGCATCGGAGCTTGGTGCTGCACTTCGGGGGCTTCGTGCAGTTCTCCTCGTCAGAGCGATCCCGGCAGTCAGGATGCCCATCACAGCGCATGCTTACAGAAACACACTGACCACTGGTGCAACGCAGCTCTCCACTGCTGCAGCTCTCATCAGCTAGGAGGCAACGAGACCATGGTGTTGTTAGTCATGTTGAGACAATTTAAGCCAATGGACCTGCTACAGCCCACTAGCAAACAACTACGAACAGCACAGACATTAACGCAACCCATCTGTAAACATTTGGCTCATTTTGACTGGTAGAAATGGAAAAACCTTTGTGTAGTCATAACATTGAGAGAACCTACCACAGTTTGCCTCATCGGTTCCATCCAGGCAGTCCTTCTCCCCATCACAGACGAACTTCTCAGGGAAGCAGCGGGTCCTGTTGTCACAGTGGTGAACACAACCATCCATGGCCTTCAAGCAGTTCATCTCATCAGAGCGATCCTGACACTGAGCCACCTCGTCACATACCAGCCGCTGGTCAATACACTTCTTCCCATGGGCACACTGGAACTGGCCTAAACAGGAACAGATTTCCAATAAATAACATATGCTCTTTAACTTTAAAATTCCACAGGTGAGGGATGGTGAAGGGTGCTCACATGGTTCCTCCAAACATGACGCTAAGCAGTCCCATTAACCCACTGCCCCTCAAACACTGAAGCAAACATAAGCCTTTGTCTTAATGTTGTCAGTTGTACTTAAGTTCAAAACCATACCTTTCAACCACCAACTCTACAGTATTGTATTAACATGTACTGTATAATAAGACAAACTTTACAACGACACTTCAATGAACAGAAGACTTCCCTACCCTTATCGCATTCCAACGCGCAGTCTTCCTCATCTGACTGATCTCGACAGTCTGCTTCTCCATCGCACACATGGATGTGAAGAACACACTCAGTCTTGTCCTGACATTGTTTAGTACCTAAAGGACACTTGAGGGACACGGGTGCAGACGTTGATGCGGGACTTGCAATGTTGTTCCCGCCGTCATTATCGTCATCAGCTTTATGACTTTCAACTTCACCAGTAGAATCTGAATCTAGAAAGCGGGTGAAATAGTAGTCTTAGTGTCAGACTGTAAACCCATTTGAAAAAAACATGACAAGGGCCTTACCACAGTTTGCCTCATCAGATCCATCCAGGCAGTCCTTCTCCCCGTCACAGAGGAACGTGTCAGGGAGGCAGCTGCTCTTGTTGTCACAGTGGTGAACACAACCATCCATGGCCTTCAAGCAGTTAATCTCATCAGAGCGATCCTGACACTGAGCCACCTCATCACACACCTGCCTCTGGTCAATGCACTTCTTCCCATGGGCACACTGGAATTGGCCTAAACAAGAGTACAGTTTGAAAAAAATTGATAAAAAATCCTCTCCTGAAGAATGAAAGACTGAACTCCAAACATTTGTCTTCAAAACATGCTTCAGTTTGAGAACAGTTTTAACAGCAGTGACATTTACAGTGGTTAAGGGTATAGTTCAGAGCCAGCTGTGGGTACATTCCCCAGAAGAGAGTTCCTTAACTATATAAGGTAGAGCACAGCGCTGATGTTTACATAATGAATCCAGGAGTAACTTCTTACCACCACCACATTCCAATGCACAGTCTTCCTCATCTGACTGATCTCTACAGTCTGCTTCTCCATCGCACACATGAATGTGAAGAACACACTCGGTCTTGTCCTGACATGGTTTAGTGCCTAGAGGACACTTTAGGGATGCTGGTGCAGACACTGATGCGGGACTTGTACTGTCAGGTTGAGTACTGGCATCTTCGTAACTATTGTCAGCATCAACTTCCTCTTCACCATTTTCACGAGCAGGTAAGTTGGATTCTAGGGAAGGTTCGAAACACTGGCCTTAGTATTAAAGCAATAAAGGTGAAAAATAAAAACATTAAATTAACACAATGATTACCACAGTTCGCTTCATCAGAGCCATCCAAGCAGTCCTTCTCCCCGTCACAGAGGAACGTGTCAGGGAGGCAGCTGCTCTTGTTGTCACAGTGATGAACACAACCTCCAATGATCTTCAAGCAGTTCATCTCATCAGAGCGATCCTGACACTGAGCCACCTCGTCACACACCTGCCTCTGGTCAATGCACTTCTTCCCATGGGCACATTGGAACTGGCCTGTGGATAAATTAGCTACAATTTAAAGCACAACTTTCATATTTACAAGGAGCTCAGTACTAAACAATACTTCAACACAGTGATTTCCTTCTAGATATGACAGCTGTAGTCAGGGGCGTCAGACTGGGGGTAAAACCGATACTGATACCAGGGCCCAAGGCGAGAAAGGGCCCTTAAAGTCTGGAATATATTTTATTTTACATGGGGTTGAGGAAGATGAGGCCCATCAGGACTGCCTAGGCATAGGGCCCAGGATTTTGTGCTACACCCCTGGCTGTAGTAATACAAAGCAAATGTCACATTAGTTCATTGTATCCAAATCATTTACATTGAATTAAGAAAGTGGACTTAAACACAGCTTTCAAACAGAATCCTACCATCATTGCATGTGACAGTGCAGTCTTCCTCATCAGAGCCATCCTTACAATCATTTTCACCATCACAGACATGCTGGTAGAGAATACATTCAGATCCATCCTTACAAGCTTTGGTACCCAAGTTGCATTTCAATGGGGTCTGCGCCACTGCACTCAAAACTACAGGAAAAAAACAAGAAAAATACAGCACAGCCACAAAAATATTCTAAATATGTTAAAGGGATTTCCATACTTGTACTTTTCCAATTAATATACCAATTTGCACTGATGACACTGGAATAGCCACAATAGTCTTGTTACAAAAACTTATCTCACCGCGCAGCTCACCTATAAAATGCAAAATTGCTATACACACAAGCAAACAGAACGCCATGCCGACTGAAAGCAACTGGACCAAGTAACGGGCTCTCGCATGTCAAGGATTTTATAATGATGCCAGGTGCTACCAATTGACACACATGAGTGAGGGGGAGGTGCTGGTGGCCAAACCGTAGAACAGCCTTATTCAACTCTGGCCCTTGAAGCCAGTTCCAGGTTTTCATTGCAACCCTCTAATCTGGGACTGAGCTTGTACACCAGGTGGGTGCAGTTAATGATAAATAAGGTATAACAGAAAACCAGCAGGCTCGGTCTCTATTAGGCTAACTGTTGACTACCCTTTCTGTAGAGTGTGGGAGAAGCTCAATTTATTTTTCTTTGTAAGTTAAGTGTCCTCTACTTAACTGCTCACAACCCCTTGAAGAAAGGATAGATGGAGGGAACTCTGTCCTTCTCCTGTTTTTTTTTTCAGATAAAGACATGGAACGAGGATACCAATATTTAAAACGATCGAAGTCAAGGTTCCCTGCCCTTTAGCCTTCTCTTTCAGTCAATTCTGAGCATAGAACAAAAAGGTATATAATTTTAAAATTTCAGATACACGTGTTTTACAGTGTTTGCAAGCTGGTCACTTTAAAAATAAAGTAGAACACTTCTAAACACTCGAATCTTACCGATAGCAAATTCACCTGGGGTCATAAAGCCTATCTTGACATTAATTTACTGTGTCCACTAGATGGAGGTGTATAAGCCATTTAGAAACGAATTTCGACAATTTGATACCAGTAAACCAATCTTTACTAGCCTAGAAATCTAGACGCACCCTAGCGGCAGCAAATATATTTTGCAGCTAGGGTCAGTCTAGCAACTCTCCGTTGACTTGCGAGGTGGAAAAACCTAATTCTGGTCAGGCCAATCAAAAGGTGTATAGAGTTGGTGGGCGGGCTTAACGTAATTACGGGAAAACAAAGAAATTATTGCTGCTGCAGGCGAACAGCGGTCTTTCGAATCGGCTTTGGCCGCGACTCCGGTAAACTTGGAGTTAATATTTTCTTTGAGAAAATAACAAAGAACGGCACTGAAGTCATTCTTACAAAATTAAGATGTGTTCTGAGTTTTTTTGCCGACCGGACACTTCGTTGCTCTGGTTGGTTGTAGCGCTATCCTATTGCGTGCATAGGGAATTTGAAAGACAACCGTTTATCCCGCCCATCGGATTGAGCACTGCCAATGGTGAGTTCCAAGACCCAACATCTTGATGTGTGTCTCGTTTGCCAGGCTAAATCTTTATAGTTTGGTATAAAATATATACTACCGGTCAAACGTTATGGAACATACAGGGATTTTGATGTTTATGATATAAATTTACCATGGTGGCATTAAATTGATTACAATATATATCCAAGAAAATACCAATGTTGCATCACAGTTAGAAATTACAATGGCAAATAACAATTTTCAGCAGCCATTAATTCATTGTCCTAATAAAACCTTTAGCTCATCCATAATTAATCATGTTTTGATTATAATTTCTCATAAATTTAATGTCACCTTTGTAAATGAGGATATTAATTTAAATCAAAACACTTACATTTCTAGGTGTTATACAACCTTTAAACAGTCCTGTTAACAGTAGTTGATAATGTTTTTTTATTTATTTACACTGGGCTCCAAAATTACTGGGACCCCTGACTGGCAATGCACAAAAAATACTTTAAAAACATAAACAACATAATTATAGAAATTAAATCAAAATATTTACATGTGATAAGTATGGAATCCCAGGACCGACAAAACATAGTAAAAGAAAATTAGGATAATAAAATTTTCATTATTAGCCAACTATAAGCCAATAAAGTAAATTAAAACTTTTTTCCTTTTAGGCTTTGTTTTACCTTTTCTATTATCATTTTTACAGTTCTGGGGTCTCTTCCTTTAATGTTTGACAAGGTTAAGGAACACATTTGGAGGGATTTTGGACCATTCCTCCATACACATCCTTCATATTCTGGGGTTTGCACTAATCGACTGCCCTCTTCAACTCAGCCCACAGGTTTTTGATTGGATTGAGGTCCGGTGACTCACTGGCCATGGCAGAACAATGCTTTTGTTGTCACAGAACCATTTCTGTATGAATCTTGAGGTATGTTTTGAGTTATTGTCTTAATGGAAAGTCCACCTACAGCCAAGTCCCAGACGTCTGTCAGAGGCAGGGGCGCCGCATCGGGGGGAAGTTAGGACAATTCCAAGGGCCAATGACTGACAGGGGCCCCAAAAAATAGATATGGTGACAACAGCTGCACAGAGGGGGCCCAATTGGATTCTTTTGTCATGGGGTCCAAAATTCCTGGCCGCACCCCTGGTCAAAGGCAACCAGATTGTCAGCCAAAATTACCTGAAACTTGGTGGAATTAATTATGCCATCAATCTTGACCCTTGCCCCTTGACCTCTGGAATTACAACAGCTCCAAAATATCACTGACCCACCACCATATTTCACCATGGGTACTGTATGAGATGCCTCTCCTCCTAACCTTTAAGGGTGCTGTTGATTGTAAAACCTTGATTTGGAGGACATTCATTTTAAATTTTATCAATTAATAATTTTGGTTGGTTCCAATGACACATTAATAAAGTAAAGTATTTCTCAAATGTTGGTATTTTGAGTTTTTCTCTATTGTATTGTTTTTATTTTTTTACAGTATTGTTTGTGCATTGCCAGTCAGGGGTGCCAGTCATTTTGGAGCCCACTGCACACAGTATGTTTGAAATTCATGTTGGTTAGTTTTTGTTGATGAACTTAACCATTCTTTACAATTAAAATGAAGCTCAGTTGAAATGCGTGTCATCATTCATGTTTTGTCGCAACTCTTGCATTGTCATCATTCATGTGTTTTTCTTGTAACATGTACAATGTCATAGCGGGGTGATAAACATTAGGGCTCTGTGTTACTGGACCTTCAGGCCTTGCAAAACAGTTAGGAGTCGCACAAGCTTGATGTCTAGTAGCTGAAGGACAATCCAATCAGTTCTAAAAACTGCATCATGTGCTATAAAACCATTCAAATTTAACCTGCAACCCATTACTGTTACGGTGGGTCACTTAAAGGCCAAGTCCATTAGAACATGCAATGAAAGACCTCAGACTAGGACATGTCTAACCATAGCCTGAATTTGGGGTGAACTATTAATATAGAAATGGAGGAATACATGTTCATATCTTCATATGTTCTGCATTTTCATGTCTTCAAGTTATTTCATTCTGTGTTAACACAAATGACCATGTTTCTTCACCACGTCTCAGTAAATGTTATCCAGTTATGAATTGCCTATACAAGGCAAGGTGGCCTAGTGGTTAAGGAGTGTTCCCGGTCTAGAGTGGTCAGTACCTATCAAAAGTGGTCCAAGGAAGGAAAAGCGGTGAACCGGCAACAAGGTCATGGGTGCCCAAGGCTCATTAATGCACGTGGGGAGCAAAGGCTGGCCTGTGTGGTCTGATCCAACAGACGAGTTACCGTAGCTCAGGTTGCTGAAAAAGTTAATGCTGCTTCTGATAGAAAGGTGTCAGAACACAGTGCATCACAGTTTGTTGTGTATGGGGCTGCTGTTTTGGCAGCAAATGACCTACAATATTAGGCAGGTGGTCATAATGTCATGGCTGATCAGTGTATATTATATATATATCTTTAGGTGTTTTTTTTCATCCTCATGTGGGGGGCATTTTTTTAATGTTAAAAAGGGGAAGCTGGTGGAAAAACGTTGGTAACCCCTGGTCTAGGTCACGCCAAGTTTCTTTGCACTCTGATAGTGACCCGAGAGGGTAGAAAATAAGATGTGATGTTTCACAGTGTAAAAGCCAGTAGATAGATCTAGAAGAATGAGAACAGTAAAGAGAAAGCTTAGGCCTTGCGACAATAGGGCAAGACATAGTGCAAAGCAATCTCAATCAGGTGGCCTGTTTTCAAGCCTGACAGTTTGGGGTGAAGGAGGTCACGCTGAGAGATAGCAGGAGAGTTGGCTGAAGAATGCACACTCAAGTGTCTTGGAACGGAAAGACAGAAGGGATACTGGCCTGTAGTTATTTACCTTCAGAGGGGTCAAGTATTGGTGTCTATAGGAGGGGAGTAACACATGCTATCTTCAAGTCTGCAGGGACACAGCCAATGGTAAGGAATAAGTTGATGAGAGAAGTGAGGAATGTGAGGTCTCCAGAAATGGACTGGATAAGGGAGGAGGGAAGAAGTTTGAGTGCTCATGTTGTCAGTGGCCAGACATCACTAACTGCAAGATATAACCTGGTAATAGTTTGGAAAAAGCAGTAAATGTATGGCCAAACTTGGTGAGTGAGCGAATATTACAACTACAAGGCTGAGTGAATGAGTTACGGATATCATAAAACCTTTTTAAAGTGGTTGTCGAAATCATCAGCAGTGAGGAAAGATGGCGGAGGAAGTGGAGGGTCAGGGGGAAAATATAAGGTAGAAAATAATTAAGAGAATTAAGCTTTGAAACTTCAGTGATACGAGGTGGCTTTTGCAGCATACAAACTCCAGTCCAACCACAGCCAAATTAATTTTGCTCAAATCTATTGGTAACGCCCTAATTAAAAAACAGATTATGTTCTACCCAGCCATCATGCAGAAACAACAGGCATATCTGACATCACTCATCAAGGTTAAAAAATAAACTATATACTGTATACGAGGATAAATTGCAAATGTGAGAATAAATAACAAACTTGTGGTTTCAGAAATGGGGACAAAACGGTTTCAGTTATACCCCATAGACGTAGAATGACATCAAGCTGTTATTCATTTTGTTGATATGTGATTGTTTACAATATATTGCCAAAACAGACCGATAATTAGTGGAAAATATCTGAATTTGACTGTATAGCGCAGACGGGATGCGCCTGTGGTGATGAATCTAGTGAAGTTGAACTATTTCAAATTTTTTGCCTCCTTCGTCCCTTCTTGAATTGTTTTCCAACTTGTACTCTACTAGGGAATGCCTAATTTAATCCTGCGTTACTGAGAAATAAAAACGTAATAACTTCGCTATAGTTAATCTGTTTTTGGGGGGGATTTAAATCCTTATCTGAGTGAACCGACCTGGCATAATTTCTTGATAGTTCTAGCATCTAAATAATATTAAAATGTTTAGCAGCTGAACATTTTTGAAATAACGGAACATTTAATTATTCTAACCAACAATGACAGATCGTAAAACAAACCATGCTGTCAAATAAACAATCAATATTGACATTGCTGTTGGCCAATCGGATATAGGGGAACATTACCATTGTCTTGTTCGATCCAATCAGGTAATAAGAGGTAGGAATGCCCGTCTGAATGTTGCTTCACTCTAGGTTGTCTTTCTAGTTCGCGTCTAGCTAGCTTTTGAAGCTTAGCAGTTAGCTAGCTACTAGTTAACAGACTTGAGAAAAGGCATACTCTTTTCGTCGAGATATAGCGGTTTTATTTGTAGTTTGTTGTTGTTTTTAAAGAAAAGGTACCCCTTGTTTTTGATGAGTTTTCCTTTCGTCTGTTGCACACATCTTCACACAGAGAAGAGCTTGTGAGCATTATCATCAGGGTAATAAATGCAATGGTTTAATTTTCCCTCGACTTTGATGTTTTTAGCTAGTTAGCATGCTAGTTAGCGTGTCAGCCAGATAGCCAGCGACATTGCTAAACGTCATTTGTGGTAAATAAGGTTTTTTATTGTCATTTTATTTACAAACTATTGTGTTATAACAATGCATTATTGTTATTTAAAATGAAGTTAATAGTTGCTAGCGAACTAGCATTTTAGATAATGTTAAGTGCATAGGATAACGTTAAGCCTGGGATCCAAAAAACGAATTGTTGCGCTCAGTCTTTGGCACAACAAAAGGAATTTGCGATAATGTACAGTACTTACTCTCCACTATACGGGGAGTCATGAACTCTGTTTCCCCAGCCTGCCGCATTATTCTATACATCTACTAGGAAACAGTTGTTAACCAACTAACTAACGTTATACCCAGTTATGAAAGCTGACGTTAGCCTGCTAGCTACATTACTAGCTATACTAGTAGTAACTAGATTTACTACTGATAAAAATGGCTAGGTACCTCAATATCATCACCCAACTGGCCTGAAAGTGTCAAGCGTTAGCTAGTATCGGGTTGACTAGCCCCTTGGCTGATATGTCTAAGTAGATGGCTTAGTTGCAATGCAGCTACGTAAATAAACCAGCGATGGAATTCATCGATTTTATGACTTGTGTATAACGGAACTATAGCCAACAAGCTAACTACTCTAACCAACCTTGTCGATTAATATTTGGCGTTATTACTGTACAACCACCCACACTGTGAGAGGACAAATATTCTGTTTGATTTGTGTAGTTCTATATAATTACAAAAAACTGACTCTAATTGTATGTGGTTTGATATACCAGCAATTAGGGCTGGAACCTCAGGACTTATAAAATGGTACAGTATGCAACTGCAAATGTTGCTAATTAAATGTTTTGGTTGTTGTTGTTTTCAATACCTCTCATTAACTTTGAAAAAGACTCCAAACGTTTGAATGAACTGTCAATTACCAACCATCATAATCTATTAAGTTATTCAGTACTGAACTCCTGTCTGGTTCCCTGCTCACAGGTGTGTCATCTCTTCTCCACAGATCTATCCCATCCTCACTCCAGCCTTGTGATTCCTCACGGAACAGAGGGACCACACCAGAGAAAGGGCCAAACAGCCTCCCTTCCTCCAGGTCCCCTCTGCCTTGGAGTGTTTTTAATTAAATACTCATTCGATACATTCAGAATGTCCTCCATCTTGCCTTTCACCCCTCCGGTCGTGAAGAGACTTCTGGGTTGGAAAAAGTCAGCCAATGGTCCTGGGGGAGCAGGAGGTGGAGAGCAGAATGGGCAAGAGGAGAAGTGGTGTGAAAAGGCTGTTAAGAGCCTGGTGAAGAAGCTGAAGAAGACTGGACAACTGGATGAACTGGAGAAGGCCATCACCACCCAGAACTGCAACACCAAATGTGTTACCATCCCCAGGTACGTAAAGATAGCACAGTGCCAGATAAAACCGGCACAAGGAGACGGATACATTTAATTGTGTAGTTTTGTAGCATTGAATAAACATTCAAGTATTACATGATCAGTTAAAGGGGCACTGTGTAGAATTTCATTTTTTTTTGCACTTTATATGCTGCTATTTCTTTACTTCATTTAATATCAGACAGTTAGATTTGTAAATACTGACTCAGCCCCCACACACCCTGCCATGTACTTGTATAACATTTGTCTGAGGATCTTGGGTGAGAACATTTCTTATCAGACAGTTAGCCTTGGTGTCCTGGAGGAGAGTATGTTCTCTGTGAAATGTTTTATGTAAGAAAAAAACAGATAACATTTCAGATGTTTTGTGTGTTAAGTGCATACTACGTAACATAGCTTAGAGCTTGCTTAAAATTATATTTCCTAAGACTTGGTAGAATTCATGGTCTGGAAAATTGGAAAATTGGAATCAGCCATATGTCATGCTTGTGTGTAAGTCGGCAAACTTACAGTCTTCTGTATTTTTGCATACGTCAGACCAAAAATGTGATCACATCTTCATCTTAGTCTTAATAATAAATGTGTGAGCGTGATTTAAACCGCACAAAATGACGTATTAATTTCTTTATTGACCAGATTGATCCAACATTTCTTTGCTTGGAAAAAATATCTACATCCATATCTATTTTGTCTCATGTTACTGGACTGATCTCCAGCTACAGTGGTCTGGAGTCATTGATTTTAAAGGGAGGGGAAGCCTGTGAGCATTGAACAGCAACAAGCTTGTGTCCACTGTTGTGGAAATTTACACCATTTGCTTTTAGGAATTTATTTTTTATGCACCTATATAAAGGCCCCACCCCCAAAGATGTTGAATTGGTTGTGGAGTAGATGGCTTCCCCCCCACACACACTTTTTGTGTACAACTCTAGCAACAACAAATTCGATGAGTGAAACGTTGAGAATGGATTGAGAGTCTAGAGTTTCCCAAAACACCCCTCTGCTTTCCCCAGGCATTTCGGCCTAATTCCAAACTGACAAACTTGATTTTAATTGTACCCCTATCAGCCCAGGCCTGAGTGCCACCAGTTTGACCACATTAGATTTTTGTATGCACTAGCTACATTGTGACTGCAATGACCTGGCACTAGAATCTCACTGGAATAAGCCACATCACAAAGTGTGTGAAATGATTCGCATAGATCGTGGACATTTCTAGACAGGAAAAAATTTACACATTTAATAAACATTTAATTGTTGTTAGCTTTTAGGGTTGCAAAAGTTTAGAAAGTTTCTGCTGAATTTCTAGATTCTTTCCAGAAATCTTTCATGGGAATTTAAGCCTGGGAATTTGGGGAATTTTGCTTAAATTCATCCAAACATTTATCTTATGAGAGTGTACAGTTTTTTTTATAGGATACACATAAGGCATTTCTAGGTCTTGTGGCATATTTTGGTTAAAATTTCCCCAATTGCATGGAATTGCAACCCTTTGTAACCAGTGATTCTTCCATCACATGTACATCTTGCACACTAACGAGATGCTGTTTTCTTGGAATTTCACTTTTGTGTCAAAATAAGAAATATTTTTCACCTTCAAAGTGTTCGATATGTTGTGTAAAACAAATGTTAATAATCCCAATAAAATCCTTCAATCCAAGTTGTTCCACTACAAAATGTGGTAATGTCCAATGGGGGTGAATACTTATGCAAGGCACTGTATATCAAAATCAAGAAACATCTATAAATTATGTTAATATTAATTTGCATATTCACGTAAATTCTCAGGGAAAGTTTCCACCTGAATATTCCCGAAAATCTGCATATTAGCTGTATGGACATGCTGTTTATCGGCAAAAGTCCATTCTGCTTGTGCTTTCTTCCAAAAAGCTCATTCAGCACCCAACAAACTCTAGTAATAGTTTCATTCTACACAGAAATACTTAATAGTTATTATAATGAAATGTTAGAATAATAAAACATGGTGTTTGCAATCCAAAACTTAATAGAAATTTAGCAAAATGTGACTTCAAGGCTCTAAACGTAATGTTACATGTCTTCACTGACAAAAGGTGATCAGTGACCTCATTTTACTTTTGCCTTGTCAAGTGGGTTTCACAAATAAGTACATTGCGGAAAACAGCTGAAATGTGGTGTTGTTTTGTGGCTTTGTAGGGGGGGAATAAACACTCAGCAAATCATAAAGTATGATGTATCATTATATCACAAGTGTGCCAGTTAAGGGTTAAAACATCTAGGTAGGCCCAAGTAGACTTCTAAAAAGCCCAAGTGGGTGATTTTGCATCCAACTTCATTCAGATGTGAAATATTTCTGACATTTTTTCTAAAGAGCCTGGGTGCAGGGGGCACTATCAGTCAGCCTGGGCTGTGTAAGTACATTGGCGCTGTGGGTTTGTGGGCGGGACTTGGAACTATATTTGGTGTCTTAGTGGTTTCAGCCGATTGAGTACAGTGGGCACTGGGTGTGTGGGCGATTTCATCGACTCTGCTGTTTTAAAAGTTTATGCATTTATCCTACTGATAAAAGTTGAGCAACGAATACAACAAAGTTATTTTGATTACAGATTTGTTTACAAATCCATTTGGTGTATTTATTAACCCCTAAGGAATTTGTTAATACCAATGCATTCTTCCTCTGTGTGCTTCCACTATTCCATGGACTGATGAATAAAATCACAATCTGTTAATCTTGCCTCCTCCTCGCTTAGTTTGATGTGTATTCATTGCACACGAACACCCTCAGGCGTAGACATGATGTGACGGGCTAAGCATGGGAACTGGATGTGGAGCTTGTGCCTTGACTCACTTACAGAACTAAGGTTGAGTGCATCAGTGACCACCATGATATGAGGTTAGCAACCAATACGCAGTGCAGTTACAGTCAAATGTTCATGATTTCATTTGGGTTTCTTAACCACAAAATGGAATAGCTTAATGCCCTTTTGTTCTTCATCAGTCTGTTTTAAATCAGTAGGTTTCATCAATAAAACCCCATGCTATGAATTGAGACTTTAATAATAATAATATTAATTTTAATAATAATGTTCTTTGAAATAGAAATGTCATTACAGGGTTACGATCTCCGACAGAGGAATGTAAATATGCTAACTTTCTATTTTTGTTTATTAAACACTAACCTAATCTGCCTGGGATTGTGAAACTGTAATGTCCTAACTATTATTTAGATTGATTGAGAACATTCAACCCTTCCTCTGTAAAGATTAAGGTTGTGTTCATTGGAAGTAATTATTATTTTTATTAAAGAATTGCGATATACAGTGGAAGAATCAACAAATAGGGTTCATAGTTAGGCTGGCAACCCAGAGGTTGCAGTGACGCAGGATTTAGTGTTATTTTTGTGCAGAAAAATAAATGAAAACCCAGAAAAAATATTGTGTTCCATTCTGAAAACGCAGGTATGTTGGCCATGAGATTCCATTTAAATGTAAAACTTCCACATTTTTATTGTTTACAGAGTTCACCAAAAAGTCTGATCCTGCAAATTAAATGTGCTGTCCCCTCTGTATTTCTGCGCAGTGCGTGGTTTGTCAGTGCGTGGTTTGTCAGTGCGTGGTTTGTCAGTGCGTGGTTTGTCAGTGCGTGGTTTGTCAGTGCGTGGTTTGTCAGTGCGTGGTTTGTCAGTGCGTGGTTTGTCAGTGCGTGGTTTGTCAGTGCGTGGTTTGTCAGTGCGTGGTTTGTGTGTGGTGGAGAAGTTTTCAGTAACTGATATTTTAATGTCAGTGGGAATACTGAATGATCAATTGGCTGATTCAGCTGTCAGTAAACAGGCAGGGTGATCGCCATGGTTTTAAATATACGGTACGTTGTTGAATCTGCTTATGTAGCATCTACGTAGTTACAAGCTAAATTGCTTATTAGTACTAATTCCACATTTTCTGATTGCCAGATTATTAGAAGATCACACAAAAATGTAGGGAGTAAATGCTATTTGCACTAATGATGTCGCGTAGATGTTTTGTGTCTTGCTTAAAAGTTAAACAGCGAGGGTTGACGAGAGAACTAAAGTATCTAGTAATGATTAACCCAACATTTTTGGTTAATATAATTTATAAAAATAAATTATGAATCTTTCTTTTGAGAAGTCAGGTTTGTTTTAAACTATATGCATGTAAGTGATGGAATGTCATAAATCCACTGTAGCCCTCGAATTGTTCAGTAATGCACAGAGTATGTATAGTGGCTTTACCTGCATTCAAAAATGCTATTTTTGTTCCTCAGTTCAATCATGAATATCAACATGATTACCTGACATATTTTGAATCAAAGTATAATGAAGTTGAGACCAAATAAATCCTAATTAATGAATAATGACAGATGTGTGGCCAGAGCTTGCATTAATTTCTAATGTTTTTTTTAAAACTACACTGTCGATGAAGACCAATCACTACAATATCCTTCAGATTTTGTTACTTTATCTTGTTTATAAATGCAACTTTTCAAATCACATTCTATAAGCCTTTTTCCTGCATTCTAGTGCACCGAGTATACCCAAGTACTTTTATTAAATTAGAACCCAGGTAAAAATCTTTAAAACAGAAATTTGGAGAGCCTGTATTTTGAAAATGCAGACTTCTGAAAGCTAAAGCAAGTTTTAGGCTCCTTACAAGGAAAGGTTTTGGCTACACAATGAAATTGTCTTTTGTGATTTCCTTTGTCTACTTTTTGAGAGGTGCTATCCTTTTACTATCAACAGATGTAAGCCTAAATACTTCCCCTGGAGACCGTGATCATATTACATTTAGTTACAAATTACTTGCACAACAAACATTCAAGAGGAATTTATTGATTTAATTTATTAATCGGGATGGAACAGTAAACCCATTCTTATATGATTAATTGAGATTCTGTAATACTTCACCTACTCCAATGACACATATGTAATCATTACGGAAAGGAAGCCTATCATAGTCTGATTTTATTATCCAATCCACAGAGTATTTAATGCAGACGTGTAAAGAATGTATGGGTACAATAAGCTTTTAAATGTTATAGTTAATACAAATCATTTGTATGTGCTTCAAAAACCTGTAGGCTAATGTATTTTTTGCTGTATTGATTAGGCTACTGAACGCATATCTAGAGGTGCATAGTGAAAAGCATAGCACCTTTTACACTTTCACAGGTGGCATGAAGAAATTCTACCACTTACTACAATGATTGTAAATAATTTAGTGGTCATGAAAATGGATTCAGATTTAGCTTATTGATGATTTATTCACCTCATCAATCATGACACTGCTTTCCCCTGCCTGAAAGTACATAAGCAGCTTTTAATTAAAAAAAGTATCGGTATACTTGTATTACTTGGAATCAATCAAACCCAAATTGTCCGGTGTGGCACACTGTGAAAGAGGCTTTGAACTCACAGCACAAACACAGTGCCCGTGTCTAGCCCACCAGCGCCCCTGACTGAGGGTGCCCTTGTGCAATGAACAAACGTCCAAAACCAGTCGGAAAACGTCCAAAACCTTTGCCCCGCCCACCAACTCACAGTGCCCACGGTGCCCTTGCCCCGCCCACCAACCCACCGTGCCCACGGTGCCCTTACCCCGCCCACCAACCCACGGTGCCCACGGGGCCCTTGCCCCGCCCACCAACCCACGGTGCCCACGGTGCCCTTGACCCGCCCACCAACCCACAGTGCCCACTGTGCCCTTGCCACGCCCACCAACACACAGTGCCCATCTGCAGCAAGACTATTTTCCATAATTTCTTTTTATATTCTTTTATTTTTAGGGCATGCCCCCAACTGACCTGGGCTTTTCCTAAGTGTGTCTATTTAATATGTGCATGTCCCTACAGTTTGGATTTGGCTGGAAGGAAAGTCCAAACATGCCTAACTTTTCCGCTGTAGTTAAATGTTTAGTATGTGCATGCAATGACTGTTGGATTTTAACTTTGATAGATGTTTGATACATAACTTGTTGGCTGCATTTTCTTAAAAACGATATTGCAATTGATTGTGACAATGTTAGAGGCAAAAAGATAATATCACCCCAGACAATGTTAACCTCTGCCTTGAACATTCTCGCTGATTATTTCTTCATGAGTCCATCGTGTTGTTTCTGAAACAGGGCATTATCCGCATGATTAGGAAGTGTCAGAAAAATGTTATCCAGTAATAATTGACCATTGAGAAACAGTTGGGCAAAACACACACATCATGCAATTGCCTCCAATGAGTTTGTAAAGTTGCATGGCTAAAGGGAAGGTTCCGGATCTCTACACTGCATTCTTAATCCAAAAGCAATGCAAAAGGTGTTTAAAGATTGTTATTTAGAAATAAATTGTCTTGAACAACTTACCCCAAGTAATCTATTTGCCATTCTGACTGCACGCTGTATGCTGTGAGGTATCCAGACTACACAAATAAAGGCTCTAAAACAATGCAAAAACATTGTTTTTCAAGTGTAAAAACTCTCTGTGTCCTGGTGCCGGCCTGTAGACTTTGTGTCATTCATTCACCACCGTAGTTCAGAGTGTATGGTTGTTCCAAGCAGTAGCATGTGAAAGTTGGAAAATACAGATACCTTGTAGACAAGGAGGCTTTTTTTACGTTTTACAATTACAGAATATTTTCGACATCATCATCATACCTGACCCATGATTCTAACAGCCTGGGAAAAACTAAAATGATAGGATTTGGCTGGTATTGCAGCTCTGCTCCTATTTGTTGGATGCACCTCAACTTGAAATGCTGCCGAAAAATATGAGGTCAGTTTTTCAAGACCGATTTTGTATTTGTAAAAAATAATATTTTATGTCTTCATGGTATTAAACCAGATTACAGCCTAGGGGCCCTAAATAACGTGTTTTTGAAGTTAGAATGTGTGACCACATTTCAGGTCTGCCAAACAGAAAATACATTTTCCACGATCTTTCTCTCGGCAGGAAAGTTTAGAACACATTTAAGAACTATACAAAATATTTAGGCCTGGTTTGTAGTTTAGATTATGCCCCACTTCAGAGGGGGGCAATTTCATCTCTTTTGCAGAATATTCTCTGCAGAAGTTTCACATATATTTTCCCATATTCCATTTTTTTTTTATAATTATTTTTCATCTCATTCTTTTTTGCATGTCCATTAGAATCACAGTGAAATGTCGAGGGTTGTTACATGGAAATGTACTTTTTCCCAAGGTTGCTCCCTCCCTTTTTCTCTTATTTTTTTCCCCATTGTGTCTTCTATGTTTACTTGAATGTCTCGATAAGTCAAGTGCTTCCGATCTACACAGCTGTGGTGGAAAAGTTTCACAGTTATTTCAAGTATTTGATACGATGCCACAGTAAATTTTGTTGGTAATGTTTTGTTTTTTGTCTCACATACTATTTCTTTGTATATACTACTGTACTTCCATCTTATGCCGTTGTTTTTCTTTATTCTGTCAAAAGGCTTCTCTTATTTGACGTCTTTTTCAGTTCCTTACTGAAAGAATGAAATACCGACAAAAAAAATGACTGATAAAAGAGGCCTTTTAGTGTTTACATTACCCATACTGGTATTTCTGAATGACTCATGCCCCATGTTTATCATTTGTTTTTGTTTTGTTTGGTTTTTCTGTGCACAGCAATTGCTCTGAAATATGGGGACTGAGTACACCAAATACGATAGAACAGTGGGATACCTCAGGCCTATACAGCTACCCTGACCAAACCAGGTGACTATCCTCAACTGTCCTGTGCAACATGCTGTATAACCTTGATGTGGAAAGTAACCATTCCAGGGGGAGAGGGACATTAAGAACGAATTCCATCCATGCTTTTTTCACCCATCATGCCTTCTCACTCCACACTCCAACATGCATCTCGATCTCCCTCTCTTTTTTCCCGTTTCTTCTATCGTTTCCCCTCTTCCCCCACACTCTCACACCTATTTCCTCCATTGCCCGCGCTGTCAGATCCCTGGATGGGCGCCTGCAGGTCTCGCACAGAAAGGGGCTTCCTCACGTCATCTACTGCCGCCTGTGGCGATGGCCCGACTTGCACAGCCACCATGAACTGCGCGCCATTGAGGCCTGCGAGTACGCGTTCCACCTTAAAAAGGACGAGGTCTGCATCAACCCCTACCACTACCATAGGGTGGAGACCCCAGGTAGGTCGCCTCCTGACCCGTGCGTGAGTGCTGACGTGTAGGTGCATTCAAGGCCAATGTTAACTGCTAGTTTTGACATGCCTATAGTTTCCATAGACGTTTTGTAAATTGGTCACTCATTGGAGCTTAGTTTGACATCGTCGAATCATCTCTCCACTTCTAGTTCTGCCTCCTGTACTTGTGCCAAGACACTCTGAAATCCTGACAGAACTGCCCCCGTTGGATGACTACACTCACTCCATACCTGAGAACACAAATTTTCCTGCAGGAATTGAGCCTCCAAATAACTACATACCAGGTATTTATTCCTACCTAGAGTTGATATGCATTAGTGATGTGCAGTTTGTGAACAATGTTTCTAGTGATTCGAGAGTCGCAAGTCCTTTTTTTTGTGAATGGCTTTATACAATAAAGCTCAGTGCTCTGACACCAAGGGCTGTTTATCTTATGTTTGTAAAGATCAAATAGATTAAGCTGCAGCAGCATAAAGACATATAAACTGATCAATGGATGCAGGTTGCTATAATAATGCAATATTATCATTATTGTATGTTAAAGTCACGCTCCAGAACCATCTCGTAATCATTGTGCCGGTCATGTTTCCGACATGAAAGTCACAAAAAACCTTAGCATGTTTGGTAATTCTCAACTCGGCTACCGTAACTTGCCGAAAAACCTTTGGTTACGCCACTGAAAACATTGAGTAATATGGTTAAAAAAAAATTCCTACAACCCTAAAAGTAAAAAACACTATTCAACAATTGTAATATTATTTACCTTTTTTTTTTTTTAAATGGAAGGCAAACTAAGACCAGATTCTCTTTTACACAGGGTCGTACTGGTGCTGGAAATCCTTAAGTGCTTGAATTCTGATGTAGTGTTTTCAAGGTTTGAAAGGTGCTTAGAATTTTGGATGAAGTGCTTGAAACTGCTTAAAAGTGTAATTGCATTGCTTTCATAATATTTTGCTATATTACTAAATAGTTCACTTTTAAGATGAAATAAGCTTAATTGCTTTTGCCTTTTGCATAAAATGATAACAACACCACATAAGTCTGCGCATATGGCTATAGTGTGATTCTTTTTTTTGATGTGCATATGATTGGAACAGAGTGGGAGATGAAAACATGCCGGCAGATTGGTGCTTCAATGAGTTTTTGCTTGAGAATAAAAAATATAAGTTCTGGTGAAAACAAGGACCAAGTCCTTGAGTAGCTTCATGTAAAGTCTGCAAAAAGGATGTGCAGCTTTTCACCATGGGATTCTGTGCTTTTGAGCCATGTGAAAGGTAAGCTGTAGGGAATTTTCGATTAGGCCAATTAGGTTTATTCAAGCTAGCTGGCAAATTCGCATGCTAATGATAGTCGACTTTCGGGAGGAGAAGTAATGTGAAAAAGTTCTGCACTCTTAAATTCTCTCATCTTAAACAACAGTGTGCAGATGCAATGTATATTATTATGAGTGCATAGTGAGCTCGCACTAGTCTGAAGACTTCTTTTTCAGTGATGGGGAACATTCGCTTCGTGCTTTTGTGTTGATTTAATCCCAATTTGAATATCTGTTCTGTTTTTCATGCTACAGTAATAACTAATGTGAAGAATGTCTAGAATATGACGTGCCGTTTCCCCACACACAAAGTTCTTTTATGTATTCTACTAATGAACATTAATAATCATTATTACAAAATCAAGACTAATAATCTACAATAATTTCCTCATAATACTGCAGCACTGTAATTATGTCATTATTTTTCCTATCTCTGGGACCCGCCCTTTGCAAATTGTCCCGGGGGCAAGTAGAGCGTTCTACGTCAAAATTTGTAACCATGAGATGTGTTTTCCTTTATTTTGTCACCTTTTTTTAAACTGCTGTAACATATGCTCTAACATCTGATTTAATGTGATGAAGTACGTATGTAAACAAAAAATTTAACGCAGGTGTAGTTGTGCTGGAAAAGTTTTAATGCAACTTAAAAATGCTCGAAGTGCTTGAATTTGACTTTGGAATAGGTTTAAGAACCCTGTTTACAGTTGTGCCCTGTGATACAAAAGATATAAAAAAGTATAAAAACAGCAGCCAAGAAACTAAGACAGAATTAAAGTATAAAATCAATGGAATCAACATTCAAAAACATAATAAAAACAGACTTTCAAAGAAACCTTCACAGCTAACACTAAAAAGGTAATGTAACAGACGTTTAAATTTGCTTACAGGAACTAAAACCTCAAGCTTAAGTTCGCTCTGAACATCATTCCATGAGTGTAAAGCATGGTATTCAAATGCAGTTTTACTCAACTCAGAGTGAACCATTGTCTCAAGGAATTTTAATGCTCTTGGGTGTTATTGACTCAAATGAATTCAAAAACTCTTTTTATTGAACGACTCTAAAAGATCAGAGTCAGTAAAAAGAGTCAACCACCAACTCATCACTAATTTGCATATGGACTTGATAACCAGGTGTATGTTTCAGAAATAAATATTCTCCCATCACTGTTACTATAGAAACGCCACCACCTGGATACATAAGTGAAGATGGAGAAGCCAGCGATCAACCGATGAATCAAAGTATGGACACAGGTATCCCACCACCCAAAATATGAAGTTCTGACATTAAGAAACAGTTGTTCTGAGAAGTTTTGATTTGTTGATACATCTTCTAGATTCTCTGCAGCAACACATTTGACCATGGAGCTTTATAAACCCTGTTTGTCTTTAAACCCTGTTTTTCTTCTGGAAGGTTCTCCTGCTGAGTTGTCTCCTGGAACCCTCTCACCTGTCAATCACAGCATGGGTAAGAACAGGGTCTTTGCATACTGGTTCTGTTTATTCATTTCAAATGTTGCTGGTTGCAAACCAATGAGATGCACCATCTCCTAGTGTGTCCAAAATGTCCATTACAGTGAAGGGTCAGTCACTGAATATCTGAATGAATTTGACCAAGCTCAAGTACTTTGAAAATCACTGCACTCTTCAATGTGTATTAGTTATTAATCAATGTATTGTGCCCCCTCAGACCTACAACCTGTGACCTACTCTGAGCCTGCCTTCTGGTGCTCTATAGCGTACTATGAGCTGAACCAGCGTGTTGGAGAGACATTCCACGCCTCGCAGCCCTCTCTCACCGTGGACGGCTTCACAGACCCCTCCAACTCTGAGCGCTTTTGTCTGGGCCTGCTCTCCAACGTCAACAGAAACGCCACCGTGGAGATGACCAGAAGGCACATAGGTACAACCGCGGTGTCAAAAACGCTTCCGTTTGTAGTGCACTCCTTTGGAAGGTTGTGCCCAAAATGATAAAAAAAACGTTGATACGCCCAGGTTTTGGGCTGTGAGCCCTTTAGTAATAACAGTAGTTATGCTCATCTGTTTTTGTCATTTTCACAGGAAGAGGAGTGAGGCTGTACTATATTGGTGGTGAGGTTTTTGCCGAGTGTCTCAGTGACAGCGCCATCTTTGTTCAGAGTCCAAACTGTAACCAGCGGTACGGGTGGCACCCAGCAACCGTATGCAAAATTCCTCCAGGTAATTTCTTTCCCTTGCGATCGTATTGTTGTTATTATGTATTATAAAAGTTTAGGAAACTTGTAAGATTGCCAGCAAACTGAAGTCCACGATCCCCATTTACCTCCCCTCAGGCTGCAACCTAAAAATATTCAACAACCAAGAGTTTGCAGCCCTACTGGCCCAGTCTGTGAACCAGGGCTTTGAGGCGGTGTACCAACTCACCAGAATGTGCACCATCCGTATGAGCTTTGTCAAAGGCTGGGGAGCTGAATACAGGCAAGCAGCATGACTCCAATTACATACAAACGTTTTATTCTTTCAGTTTTAAACAGTGGTGATGATGTATAGACTAGGGATGTACGGTAAACCAGTACTGAAAAGGTACCACGGTAACAGAATTTCAAAACTGTACTACACTAGCGTTTTGCGTATTTCGATACTCAATTGAATAAAATAATGATTTGCTCTTTGGAACGAAAAGAGCTGAACTTCTGGCGAAATCAGTTGTTTGGAAGATAAATGCTGTGACCTTAACCTGTTAGGGAACACCCAGGCTGCTTGCAGTGGTCCTTTGATACAATAATTATTCACAATGCTACTTTTACTGTATATAGACATGTCTTAATGTACAGACAGCTTAGAATCTACTTTTACTGTATATAGACATGTCTTAATGTACAGACAGCTTAGAATCTATTTTTACTGTATATAGACATGTCTTATATGTACAGAAAGCTTAGAATCTACTTTTACTGTATATAGACATGTCTTATATGTACAGAAAGCTTAGAATCTATTTTTACTGTATATAGACATGTCTTATATGTACAGAAAGCTTAGAATCTATTTTTACTGTATATAGACATGTCTTAATGTACAGACAGCTTAGAATCTACTTTTACTGTATATAGACATGTCTCATATGTACAGAAAGCTTAGAATCTCACAAATTTAGCTAACATATCCGATTTACAATAGCTATGACAAGAATAAAAAGTTACGTAATAATGTGGGTTTGGCGCTGAGGTTAGCGCATTTTAAACACACCTGTTCGTTATTGCAACTCAGCTAGAACATTAACGTCTTACAAAAAATATGTCCTTACAGTCAGATATCTTTCTCTGATTTGTCATACAAATGGTCCCAGCAATGAAATGGAGCATTGTTTTCATTGGTAAAATCCATGTGTTATGGGAAAACGATCAAAAACTCAATCCAACTATACTGCAAAATGCTTCGTTTAGTCACCCAACTGTTTCCGGACTTTCTGGGACACCGCTAACAGGTTAAGAGGTTAAGGAAGTGGTTTTGCCTATTGCCCTGTGAGAATGTGTCTGTAAAAATTAGGGATCGACCGATATGGATTTTTTAGTGCCAATGCCTATACCGATTTTCTTTTCATCAGCCTTAGCCGATGACCAATACGGGCTGCCGATTTTCTTGAGCCGATATTTGGAGCCGAAACTGCTTTTTCTCACTCAAGGAACATTTATTAAACTTAAACTATATTTATCGACTAGTAAAAACAGGTGAGGTAAAAACAGGTGAGGTAGAACAAGGGGCAGTGCATGGTCTGCATGTGAACAGCAGCGTCTCCAGCAACACAGAGTTGTTTGTGTGTGAGACTGAAAGCCGCATGATTACAGGGAATGGCAACAGAGCGGAATCGTCATTCTGTAAAAGCATGCAGCTCGTAGTAAAATATGGAAGTACCGGTACTTTGCTTATAAGCCAAATGATAAAGAGAAACCCCAAAACATTGCAGTGCCAGTTTGTAAAAGGTGTTTCAAAGTTTGAGTTGGCGCAAGACTAATCCTCTCGAAGCAAATGTCTGACAACCACTCTGATGTTTAAAAACATGACAGGTGTAAAAAAAAGATAAATGAAAACTGTAGTCCACTGCAATTGTACACAACACATTTTAATTTGCTCACAGTGCACCCTTGTACATTGTGCAGAAATTCTGTTTTGTGTAAAAAAATCAGCATTGCGCGCACCCTCACAAAGTGCACATCATTTTTGTAGAAAAGTTACATTTAATCTCCCCTCGCCCTGCACTCAGCTAGTCATTGTGTTACAAATGTTCAACACCCAACCGCCCACGTGCTGATTAGAGGAAACCAGCTTTCCCAAAGTGGTCTACCCGTATGATGTTACTGTGTATGCAAAAAAACTTCAAGGTGTATATTCAAACTGGCCTATACAGAAGTGATTTTTTCTTGTCTTAATAGCCCAGTCTCACTGGCAAAAATAATCACCACCTTGTGTCTTCATTTATAAAAACACAATGTAAAATATCAAATAATATGCATCCAAACAGATAAACTATAATTGTTTTTTTGAATACATGAGAAAAGACATTCAGTAGGCAAATCAAACGATACAAACTGGACAAGTATGTAAAGCTAAGTACAATAAAGTTAAAAAAGGAAGAACAATGATATACAGTAGATCACATTCCCAGTGATATACATATAAGCTGACATTTTTGGACAGACTAACTTTTACTCCTTGCTGTGTGGAATTCAACACATGTGGCGTCCTCCTTTTTCTGCCCTTCCTGCAATTACAATTTACTGACATATTACCTAGAGAGCCTAAATAAAATTAGAACGAGTGGTTCTATAAAAAATCATCAGAAGCCACTGTCAGGTTTCTGGATCAGTGGCACGCAGAGTAGGGATGGGCATTCGATGAAACTTTCTTCGTCGATCGTTGGGAGAATTAACGATTGACTATCGATTAATCATTATTTTTTTATTTTAAATTAATTAGTTGTTTAACTTTTTATAAATAAATCCAATGAAAATATAAAAATACAGCGTGTTTTTCCTCGATGATATCTTCATTACAAGAAGAACAACTTGTGGCAGTTAAACTGGATGTTTGGTTAGCCTAAACTTGAGTATGAGCTGCAGTGCTGTAAAGCTGCGGAACCTGAGGCTGCGAGCCGGCGTTCTTAA
>JACXGM010006155.1:0-22168 GCA_016801145.1 Umbra pygmaea
ATGGTGAATTGATATTCATATGTTAGTTTACCAGAAGAGATGGTGAATTGAAATCCATTCATTAGTTTCCCAGAAGAGGTGGATCTTAATTGGGGAAGCCGGGCTCGGCTTCCCCAATAATGTTCGGGACCAGAGTGAATGGAACGGTGTCTAGCACATCAAACCCATTGTGTGAAACCGTTTCTTTTCCACTAGTCCGGACCTGTCTGGATGGTAATACGAGCCTGGCATCCCCAATTAAGATCCATTCACTCCAGTCTCGAACATAATGCGAGCACAGCGTCCCCAATTAAGATCCACCAACCGTAGCTGCAGTCCACTCCTTGTGAAGCTCCCCCATGTTATTGAATCAGATTTGCCTGACAATCCTCTCAAGTACTGTGGACATCTCTGTTGTTTGTGCACCTTTTCCTATCACACTTTCCCTTCCAGTCAACTTTCCATGAATATGCTTTGATACAGCACTCTGCAAACAGCCAGCCCTTTCAGCAATGACCTTCTGTGGCTTACCCTCCTCGTAGAGGGTGTTAATGAGTGTCTTCTGGACAACTCTCAAGTTAGCAGTCTTCCCAATTATTGTGGATGTGTGTCCTGACAAAGCGATCTTTTGGACGAAACGTGGGTAAACCATACGTAATACAGAGTTTGCAGCATTACGTAGACAGACTTACGATATGGCCATTCAAATGTAAGCTTTTGTATGTATTGAATTGCAGCTCTACTTGAACATTTTCAAGAATAGACCAATCGTACTTGCGGAACGTTTAGTTCAGAGATAACATGCTAGGTTAGTGAGGTTAAGGTTAGGTTATGGTATGGTTATGATTCGATAAGGTTAAGGTGAACAGACTTTTTTACGTTTTGTAACCATACAAGGCTTTATGTTTCCATGGCTCTGAAAACACCTCTGTAAGAATTTCTTGTTTTCTGTATTATAAATAATTTTTTCTTATATTTTCAAATACTGGATTTTTTTATTTCCATGAGATATATGCTGTAATCATCTAGATTAAAAAGGCTTGTAATATATGTAATGAATCTAGAATATTTGAAGGTGTCCCTTTTTTAATTAAATTATGGAAAGAAAACTTTTACACAATGGTACTTTTTTTGATGCACCTGTATACCACATTTGATGTCATATCACCACCCTGGGATTTCTTTGCTCCAGCACCATTCGGGGGCAGAGTCACTGGCCTACTCATGTTGCCCATGATACCCTACGCTTGTGGGATGGGAAAGCAGTGATTGAATAATACACAACCCTCTTTCAGTGTTGTTGCGGTCTGTTGGTTTTCCTTTGGTGGTTCAGGGTCATGTCTCCAGACTGTCTTTTCTCAGTCCCCACTTATGTTTCATTGTTTTTTGTGATGGGCGACGAGAGACAGTTTATATATATCAGAGTTATATCAAGGTACTAGACCTAAGGCATGACCATTCTAATGTTTCTGATGTCATGTTGATCCTAGGAGGACCCAAACCCTTGAACATGCTTCAGGACCATGTGGCCTGATGACTCCTTTCTGTTCCCATCCCACTGTGCTGGTGCCCACATCACTGGTGTTGGTGATCACGTTTCCTCCTGGTGACTCCAGCTGTACATCCCCAGAGCGCATCCTATTCTGCCTGCTGAAGACCACCTAAATGTATTGATGCTCAACATAAACTGTGGTTACAGCCCACCCATTCCGGCTCAGTGGGTAGGGAGTCAGACCTGTAGTCAGAAGGTTGCCAGTTCGATTCCCGACTGAGCCAAATTCCGTTGTGTCCTTGGGCAAGACACTTTACCCTAATTGCTCCCAGGTCGTTGCTGTAAATAAGAAATTGTTCTTAGTCAACTTACCTGGTTAAATAAAGGTTAAATTAAAATTAAAAATTCCTATCTCCATTTACAAACACTCATTGAAAACCGATAAACAATGTGGCCTTAATACAATAGGCTGTGTACCTTCAGATTCCCCACCCTTTGAGTCTGGCCCCTCTCTAGGTTTCTTCATAGGTTACACCTACTAAGGAGTTTTTCCTAGCCACTGTGCATAACTTGTTGCTTGCTGTTTGGGGGTTTTAGGCTGGTTATCTGTCAAAGCACTTTGGTGTTTTTTCCCAAAATATAGATTTTATGAGCCATCAAATTTACCTATATAATATTCCAAGAAATCCATCAGTGTTTCATTATATGTGCTGAGTTAGTCAAACAAATATTTTTAGAAGTGTAGTTTGTCGTTGTGATTTATTACTAATCTGATTTACAAAAAAGCATGTTACTAATTTTTCACAGTTGAATGAGATTTATTGTGTCAGCTATTGTTGGCTGCAGAACACTGTGGCAAGTAAGTACAGAGCTGAATACATCTTTCCAGGAAATAGAATGCTGGGCTGGAATATTTCACTGTTTGAGAGGGGGTAATTATGTATAGTGGCTTACCTTGAGGAGATAATAACAAATAAATACTTTCAATGTTGGATGTTTCTTTCGTTTCACAAGAAATACAAAAATTATTTCACTGAATTAAAACAGAATACAGTTACTCTATTCATGAAAAAATACCTATAAGACCTTGTCCATAAAAACTTGTCTAAGCCAAATGTTTTACAAGCAGTATTTTGACCCCAAATGCTCTGTGCCAAAGATGCTACTTAGTAAATTATCCAGACAACAGACTGGAACAGCATTAATTCATTGAGCTGGACATCAGGAGCTGTCTGGCTTAGTGTCTGGACACCTAATGCATTACGCATTACAAAATGTTAATTAATTCTACGTACATCTACTAAGAAAAAACATGAGGAGGATGAGTTGTCCGTTAATCCTCAAAGACTGGTATTTCGTTTACCAAATCAGATGAGTTAATCAAACCTGGTTTCCTTGTACTACTTGTGATTGGTCCTCTACAGTGGCTCTGACCTGCAAGCTCATGCGTATGTATGTTACATCATTGTTCTCATTGTTTTTTTCTCTATATCTAATCATCAACACTCTCTCGCTTGACGTCACAATGACACCAGAGGCTCTCTGAAGTTTGATGCACTTCAGAGAGCCTCTGATGAAATTGTGAAGTCAAATGAGACATTGTTGATGATTAGATATAGAAGAATTTTCAGAATTTGGATAACCGTTGGCTTTCGAAAAACACTAAAATGATTAGGTTAGAGAACAAACGTAAGGTAAAAAGTTGAAGATTGTCATTGCATCCATGTGGCATGGCGAGAGTTATATGGTAATATTTTTGTACAGGCATTTGTTCATGTTTATTTAACAATATATTTCTTTAGTCTTACTAGCATTGCAGATATCATATGATACAGCTGTCAAGTGTGAGAGGTAGTTGTGCTGAGGGAATAAAATGCACTACATATTCCAAAACAACAGCATTAAAAAATTGCATGCCATTAAGTTGTGTTACACCGTTTGTGTTTATAGTGTGTCAGTGAGGATGTTCAGGCAAGAGGAACAAGTCAACAGCATAGCATCCATAGCATAGCATACCCACACACACCCTGTTTGTGGCCTAGCGTTAAGAGAATGTCGTATTTAACGAGATGTAGAAGATTAAAATAAACACGTTGATCCTCTGCGACTCTAGTGATTGCTCGCTGAAGCCTAATGGGTTGAGGAAGGACAGTGTTCTTCATTGATTCAGATTGGGAATGTGTGTCTGCTTGTGAATGGGGTGTGTGTGTGTAGGGGGGGTTGTTGGTGGGGTGTATTTCTTTATTTAATACAGTTTATGTGAAGTATCGGGGGAATGAATCTACAGGGAGAGATGAAGCCAGCATGGATGGTCGTACTGTGTTCTGGGGACTGGCTTTATGATATTCCATCAGACGTGGTTTCTGGAGCCCTTCCATCTCGATAAGTATGCGGGAGGCACTGCCTGTTATTCCAGTTCAGCAATTGTCCTCAGATGAACTCGGCGAGGCTGCCAAGATCCCTGCAGTGTGTGGAAAGAGACATTTGGACGAGAAGGTTCTGTCTGGCGTTTTCTGGATAAAAATGATGCTGTGCGTTCTCTCTGTAGGTGGTGATTTACTTGTAAGAAATATCTGATTGTTTTTAAACTGTCAATCTACAAATACATGATTACTACAAGATTATATATGAATCCGATGACACAATGATGTCAACATAAATGTTAGTTGTATACTGATGTTCCAACTAAATCATGATAAAGTAAGGAATTACAAAACAGTTGTACAATCTGGGACCTGATAAATACACATTTTCTCAAAAGCATACATTGTGAAGACAGATCCCTATGGTATAAAGTTAATTGTAGATTTTTATCAGTATTGTCTACAAAAATGTTACAAATGTTTCAGAGTTGTGGTACTCTGAACCTTCTGTGCTCTTAAATTGAGGAATTTATTGGGCTGTTAAAAAAGAATTCACTGCATACAGTTCTGAGATCAGGGGTGTTACAACTTTGATGTTTAACACCTCAGAAAAATGCTTTGCTCTTAAAACTTGCCAAAACTGTTTTTCAGCAAAAAACAAAATCCCATATGGCAAAAATATTTTTCTTTCATAACACTTTAGTTGAAGCTTGATGGGAAGGTGGTAAAAGATTTAGATATATAGATGACATAGTGCAGGTAGGGGAGAGTGAGGAAGAAAAAACACAGCTTTAGGGCACATACTGTAAAAGGACGAAGATCCGACGATAACGCGAAGACACAGTACTGTGTGAAAAAATGCTGTCAAGTAAGAATGCGTTCAAAATTACACATGTGAATCGTTTATATTTTGCCAAATAACAGAATGCAAAGTGAGTGAACAGAAGAAAAACAATCAAATCGACAGTTGGTGTGACCACCCTTTGCCTTCAAAACAGCATAGATTTATGTAGGTACACTTACTCTGGGATTTTGCAGGCATATCGTCAGGTGTATGATGAAACAATTATATCAAACAGGTGCTAATGATCATCAATGTAACAGTCCCCCCCCACGATGGCGTAGCGAACTGAGCCCTGTTCCATGTATCATGTCAGCTGTTTGTTTCCCAGACTTTTAATTTCATGTGTTCGTGTAGTCAGTGCTGTTCATTGTTGAGTGTAAATGTCATGTTCGTCTGTAGAATAGATACCTACTAAATAATTTATTTGCCCATCAAGGGTGATTCTTGGCCAGGCCGGTTTTTCATGAGAAACTCTTCCCAACGTGCACTCTTAGTAAAATAAAGATAAAATAAAAAATATATATAGGCTTGCAGCCGAAGCGCTTAAGCAACGTTTTTTATATATATTTTTTTATAAATTGCCTCCATGTGAATAAATTAATATTCGTGCTCAATTATATTCCGTCCATTAGAAGTAGGTGTGCAACCTTGCTCCGTCTTGGAGTATTAAACCTCAGTATACACTATTTAGGTTAGCACCCAAAAGTCAAGTCTCTTGTGTGAGCGCATTTCCTTTTCATTTTTCTCCAAAAAATACATATAATTTGTATGAGTGTTGTTGAAATGAAACACTGTTAATTTTGTCAGCCTGTCTCCTTCGCGTATGTCTTGCACACTCCTGCATCACAGACTGTTATGTTACAATCAAGCCAATATGTAGGTTGAAACACAATAGTTAACTGAGATAGAAACAGCTGTGTAGGTGGAATAAAACAGCCAAACTCAACTAATAAGGTGATGTTGCCGTAGACAGTTTACTGTCAAAGGTCATACACCATGACATGACTGAGTACAGCAACGAGACACACAACGCATTCTCAGGGCGATACCTGACCCATGTGTACACATTTTTTGTTTTGTACTATTATTTAAATGAGAACAGCCTGAGACACAAGGTAGTTATCAGCAAGGTCGCTCCCAGCCAGGAATTTCAAGGCAGACAGGGGTTTCCAGATGTACTGTCCAAGCTTTTTTTGATGAAGCACAAAGAACGTTGAGGACTGTAAATGCAGTGGTCAGACAAGGACACTTACTGCAGCAGAGGAGAGAGATCATGCTCACTTCCCTTAGCAGCAGCACCTTCAGCTCAAAATTTGCAGAAAATAGAGGGACCCAAGAGTACCTTGAAGAATTCATGATGTTTTAAAGGCAAAGGGTCGTCACACCAAATATTGATTTGATTTAGGTTGTCCGTTCCCTCACTCTGTGTTTTATTATTTGATAAATATAAGCTATTAAATATGTCGTTTTTGGCGGCTAGGGGGCTCTCAATCAAAACAATAGCAAAAGATGTACTTGGATGACGTCGGGAAGTAGCGTGGGATCATGGGTTTTGTTATCGTCGTCAATGACAACCTGCCGATCTAGCATCTCCGACAGAAAAAATGTTTACTGATAAAGTAATGTATTGTTAAAAATATTATAACTTTATTCACGTTATGTTTGGTGGTTCCCTGGAACTTAGAGCAACTAGAGCAGTCAAAGGTTATATGACGCCATTGACAGAAGACAAAATGAAACGTCCCGTGTCTTCGACTTATATCACAAATTTCTCTGTGTTTGAAAGTAGGTGGAAACATTTAGGATAATGTAAGTACACAACTATGAAATATATATAATCTAGTTGCTTTTCATTGCAAAGTACGTTTTTTGTTATTGTTTTGGAAAACTACATATTCTACCTTTAACATTTTTGACAGCATTCTTACTTTACAGCATTTTTTCACACCTGCTTAAAACTTTTGCACAGTACTTTATACTGTACCTACTGTAAGTAGGTTAACGCTCAGTGAAATAAGCAAGACCACTGAGTTACATAATAAGTAGGATCATTTTGAATAATATAGGCAACACAATCCTCTGTGGTATCGGCGTGTCATGATTATCGTGTGGTGTATAGTGGTGAAGAGAGGAGGACCAGGCAGATAGATGGCAGTTGAAACAATGTTGTTGTATTTAATGACATGTTGTTTCCCAACTTGCATTGATAGATAATTAAACACAAATATACATATGAAATAACAATAAACAGAAATACCTAATATATATGTAAAGAGTCCACTCTCAGTCCACTCTCAGTTCACTCTCAGTCCACTCTGGGACTCCTATTTTATTTGAACTGAGAGTGGACTCTTTACATATATATTAGGTATTTCTGAAAATGTCAAAGTGGAACAGACCCTATTTGACTGCTTTGCCGAAGCAAACAAACAGTCATTATTTAATGAAAATGTATCTAATATTTGTTATCCTGCCAAAACCAGCTTTTTATGAAGTTTTAAAAGTAGTATAATTCCATGATGTAAAGTATTGTAGTCAGTTTAAACTGCATTTAGAATGTTAGAGGTTGATTTAGAGCAGGGGTCTCAAACCGGTTCCACAGAGGGCTTAGTGTACAGTACGCTGGTTTTTGGTCTTTTTTTTAATTAGAGCCCAATTACGACTGCCAGGTGATGGAAGATCCTAACAAAGTAGTGACCTAATCAATCAGTCAGGTACAGTGCCTTGAGAAAGTATTCGGTCCCCTTGAACATTTCGACCGTTTGCCACATTTCAGGCTTCAAACATAAATATATAAAACTGTAATTTTTGTGAAGAAGCAAGAACAGGTGGGACACAATCATGAAGTGGAACGAAATTTATTGGATATTTAAAACTTTTTTAACGAATAAAAAACTGACGAATTGGGCGAACAAAATTATTCAGCCCCTTTACTTTCAATGCAGCAAACTCTCTCCAGAAGTTCAGTGAGGATCTCTGAATGATCCAATGTTGACTTAAATGACTAATGATGATAAATAGAATCCACCTGTGTGTAATCAAGTCTCCGTATAAATGCACCTGCTCTGTGATAGTCTCAGAGGTCAATTGAAAGCACAGAGAGCATCATGAAGAACAAGGAACACACCAGGCAGGTCCGAGATACTGTTGTGGAGAGGTCTAAAGCCAGATTTGGATACAGAAAGATTTCCCAAGCTTTAAACATCCCAAGGAGCACTTTGCAAGCGATAAAATTGAAATGGAAGGAGTATCAGACCACTGCAAATCTACCAAGACCCGACTGTCCCTCTAAACTTTCAGCTCATACAAGGACAAGACTGATCAGAGATGCAGCCAAGAGGCCCATGATCATTCCGGATGAACTGAAGAGATCTACAGCTGAGGTGGGTGAGTCTGTCCATAGGAAAACAATCAGTCGTATACTGCACAAATCTGGCCTTTATGGAAGAGTGGCAAGAAGAAAGCCATTTCAGAAAGATATCCATAAAAGGGGTCTTATAAAGTTTGCCACAAGCCACCTGGGAGACACACCAAACATGTGGAAGAAGGTGCTCTGGTCAGATGAAACCAAAATTTCAACAATGCAAAACGTTATGTTTGGCATAAAAGCAACACAGCTCATCATCCTGAACACACCATCCCCACTGTCAAACATGGTGGTGGCAGCATCATGGCTTGGGCCTGCTTCTCTTCAGCAGGGACAGGGAAGATGGCTAAAATTGATGGGAAGATGGATGGAGCCAAATACAGGACCATTCTGGAAGAATGATGGAGTCTGCAAAAGACCTGAGACTGGGACGGAGATTTGTCTTTCAACAAGACAATGATCAAAACATAAAGCAAAATCTACAAAGGAATGGTTCACAAATAAACATATCCAGGTGTTGGCCATGTCAAAGTCCAGACCTGAATCCAATCAAGAATCTGTGGAAAGAACTGAAAACTGCTGTTTACAAACGCTCTCCATCCAACCTCACTGAGCTCGAGCTGTTTTGCAAGTAGGAATGTGCAAAAATGTCATCTCTCGATGTGCAAAACTGATAGAGACATACCCCAAGCGACTTACAGTTGTAATCGCAGCAAAAGGTGACGCTACAAAGAATTAACTTAAGGGGGCTGAATAATTTTGCACGCCCAATTTTTCAGTTCTGTATTTGTTAAAAAAAGTTTGAAATATCCAATAAATTTCGTTCCACTTCATGATTGTGTCCCACTTGTTGTTGATTCTTCACAACAAATTACAGTTTCATATCTTTATGTTTGAAACCTGAAATAAGGCAAAAGGTCGAAAAGTTCAAGGGGGCTGAATACTTTCGCAAGGCACTGTACAAGGTAAAAGCAAAAACCTGCATAAACTATGTAGAACCGGTTTCACACCTCTGATGTAGAGTTACGCAATTATGAAAATTCTATACACATATGGAACCTTAGAGATAACATATTTATGTGATTGCTTGTCAGGAAATGTTATTAAGGATACCCTGTTGTTCTTGGAGTGTATTTTCACATCTTAAAATACAATTTAATGTTGTTGAAATGCTGTCGGTTCTACTTTAGGTAAATAGTTGTATTGATTGTATTTAAATTGCTTAGAAATCCCAATTATCCATTTTTAGATGTTCTACAGAATATGCGGTGGTTTCCTGGACAACAATTAAAACTAATCTAGACTAAATTGCACATTTATACTGGATTAACTGAAATAGCATTTCTCAGACATGGTTTAAAATGTCCCTAGTCTTAATTTATAAAATCTGATATCCAGAACGATGATTAGAACTAGTCTAGATTTAAGTGAAGGCTTACATAATTGATGTTTGCCTTCAGGTTGACCTTATCAATAGAGGAAAATTGATTACCTGGACGATCTTAATGACAATGAAAGAGCACCACCAACACCAGACAGAAGGGTGGTTAGAGACAGGGTCAACCCACTGAACGATTTGGATGAAATCAACTTCTGTGACCTTTTCCGAATTTACAAAGAAAATGCAGCTGACATCATTACTTTGCTTGAGCCGAGGCTTTCATCTGACCTTCTTAGAAGGGCTATCCCTCCTTTCCTTCAAGTACTGATCACCTTCAGGTTTTTGGCATGTAGAACCCTCCATCGTGAAACAGGAGATATGTGTGGTCATAAGCAAACCAACTGCGTGCAAATGAGTCCACAAAATCTACAATGCTATATGTGAACTGAAAGACGACTACATCCAGTTCCCTGATGCTGCTGCCCATGCCAACTACAAGGTGGAGTTCTTAAATATGGGAACTTCCCTGGAGTCATTGGCTGTGTTGATGGATGTCATATTCCCATAAAGTGTCCTCTACAGCAGAAGCGGAGGAGTACAGGAATCGTAAAAACTGTGTCAAAGTGTGTGCAATCCCACAATGCAGTTCTCCATCATTGTTGCTTGTTGGAAAGACTTTCCAAAACTCCTCTTTGTAAGTAGGACAACGTAGTGGAATCATACTTGGTGACAGTGGGTTTGCACAGACAAAATTCTTGTTCAGACCTTATCTTCATGCAATCCAACCTGTGCAACAGCGGTAAAACCAAGGTCATACCTGTACTAGAGATGTAGTGGAGCGCATGTTTAATGTATGGAAGAGTCATTTCTAGTGTCTCAGAAGCACATTCCGCTTTGAACAAGAAGCCGCTGCTGTACTGTCATAATTGTAACAGCAGTGCTTCACAATTTCCTCAAACAACATGGCTTCCCAGATCCTCAAATCGAAGATGAGGATGACACAGATCTTCCCATGCTTTTGCTTTGTAGCACTTATCACAACAAAGGTGATTGTAGACCAAAATTGCCATTTATTATGTTATTATTTCAGAAATTGAAATATCAAGAACCTGAACTGGTGTAGTTGAAGGAGGGAGACCCAAGTAGAAAGTAGATGTTGTTGCTTTTGTATTGGACAATCCGGGAAACATTCATGTATTCAGTTGCAAGCGAGTGCACAACGAGTAAACTTATTAAGCTTACTAAGCTCTCACAGTGGCACAAACACTGACAGCTAACATACAAGTAAAGAGTGTATGCATAACTTCCAAACTTAAACAACACTCTTTTCCCAACTTACATTTCCATAATGTGTAGCTCCAGGACAGCCTTCCCACATGTAGATTGAGTACAGATAATCAATGACCGACACCTCTCTCTAGTTTGGCCACCATATATATAGAGCAAGTTAACTTACTAATAGAACATGGCTGAACGCAATCATTAATCATCTGATCTACAAGATACCAGCCAAACCTAACCTAAACCCTGTCCCAGCAATAGCCATACAAGAGAGAGGTGTCACGTTCCTTAAAGGGACATTAATGAACAAAAACCAAAGTGCTTTAGACTGGATATAAAACACAAAATAAACCTAAATAAACAATATACATATTGAGTCCATATCTCAGTTCATGCCATGCGAGCCCACACTGGGCTGGGCGTGACAACAACATATGTCTAAAATCTTTGAATGATAGAATCAACAGCCAAGGATCTATTCATTATTTTGTAAGAGGACCCCAAGTGTCCTGCACGATTGTGCCCAAGTTTCCTCAAATGTCCCCAAGTATCCACATTATCATTATAATTTTCATATAAATAACTATAAAAAATCATATGGTTACAAAAAAGTTAATATAAAACACACATAATATAAAACACACATACTCATACAAATGTCATGATATGGTGTAACGCCTAGCCCAGTGTGGGCTGGCGTAATGAACTGAGAATGGACTCACTGTAATACTTGTTTAGATTTCCTATGTTGATCATTCTTTATTTGTGTATATATATATTCATTTTGTATTCAGTGCAATGCATGGTGATTGTGTTGATACTTTTATTTTGAAACATGTCCCCTTTGGGGTCAAGCACGCCTCTTCCTGGCCAGGGCTGCTGGGAAATGAAGTAGGGACTAGATAGGGCTAGAAGTGGGTAGAAGGTTCTGATTAGGCATTACGAACAGCTGGGTCTAGTCAGCATGATCAAAGTCCCTTATATAAGCAGCCCTGGAACCAGGAGGAGACGTGGAGCATTGTTGGAGGTATAATCCAAACGTAAGTCACGTTTAGTTATTATTCTCTATTTGTATTCGCTTCCCCGAGTGCATCAGGAGTATCATTTATGTTCATGTGTACTTCATGTAAATGATATCCAAGAGCTAAAACCAGTGTGTTCCTATACATGTTAGCTAGCAGTAATTAGGTGTAAGTTCTGTATACAGATCCTATTGCCAGTGTCCACACCACTGTAAGAGTGTGAGTATTGTGGGACTGTTTATAAGCGCGCCCTGCTTTCTGTATGTTTCGCTCTCCTGGATTTTGCGTGAAAGGAATAAATCATGAACGTTTTGCCACGTACTACATGCTCAAGTCTCTCTCTCTCCACACTCACCAAAAAATTTGACATATGTTTACAAAAAAATGTTTTGTTTTATAAAACACACCTATTAGTAATACAAATGGCCAAGTTAGCAACCATATATAAAGAAAATTGTGTGCACATCCCACCTACTGACAGGTGTAGGACAAAGGAAAAAAGCTGAGGTAAAAAAATTGTAACATCCGCAACACTGCTTTAAGCGCCTATATTTAATACAAAGGCAACGTATCAACCCATCTGGGTCTTCTTCTTTGATGACAAAGTGCAGCCCTGTCGAAGGCCGACCCCCACCGAGAACAAATCCAACTTACTGCCGAGAACCTGGAAACAGCTCTCGCTTTGATTGAACAGAGATTATATGGCCTTGAGAAGAGACCCCCTCACCCCATACTCCCACAGCACCTCCCACAGTATCCCTTTTTGAACAGGGGAACCACCACCCTAGTCTGCCACTCCTTTGGCACTGTCCCAGACTCCCACGCAATGTTGAAGAGATGTGTCAACCAAGACAGCCCCTCACCATCCAAAGACTTCTGGACAGATCTAATCAGTTCCTAAGGCTTTGTCACTGTGGAGTTGTTTGACTACCTCAGTGACCTCTGCCAGGGAAATTGACCCTCCATCAGCCTCCAGCTCTGCCTCTATAATAGAGTAAGTTGGATTTAGGAGATCCTCAAAATGTTTACCGCCACAGCTGAGGTCAACAGTGTCCCATCCTTACTGTACACAGCTTGGATGGTTCCCCGTTTCCCCCTTCTGAGGTGCCGAACAGTTTTCCAGAAAACTCTTTCTCCATAGCCTCTCCAAACTTCTCCCGCAACCGCTGCTTTGCTTCTGATACGAAGGAGGCTGACACTTTTTGGGCCCATCGGTGCTCTGCAACTGCATCCGGAGTCTACTGGGATAATATGTTCTCCCCACCACCACCCTTAAGCGTAAGGAGGTGTCCACAGTTCAAAAACCAATGCAGTGACACTCGGTGGGGGGTTTGTGAGTGTCTCCACCCTTGCTTGGTGCCTTTCACCCTGGGCAACTCCAGAGAAGAATAAAGTACAACCCCTATCCAGGAGGATGATTCAAGAACCAAGGCTGTGCAAAGAGGTAAGCCCCAACAGTTCCAAATGGTAACGCTCCACCTACCGCACAAGTACTGGCTCCTTCCCCAACAGAGAGGTGACGTTCCATGTCCCCAATGCCAGCTTTTGCTATTTGGGTCCGGTTCGTTGACGTACCTTAGAAAAACCCGGCCACCAGACACGATAACGTGTTACTTTTAAAATTCAATTAATTAGTTACTAGTTACATTTATAACGAGAAAATTAGTTACATTTACGTTGTATTTTCACCTTTTCTGTTTTAGAACACAATTTAATAATTAATTATCCGTTTTGTTTTTAATCCGTATTTTATTATTGCGCCTCCACGCCAATCAAAAAAAGGAGAAATCTTGCACTTTAAATTGTAATGCGCAGAGTTATGTATATTGGAGTTTAGCAAAATGGAAGAATTCATAGCCTACATTTTAACAGCTGGAATTATTAACATTACTTCAAAACTATCAAAAAGCAGGGAGGATAAATAAATGTGTCCAGTGAGCTGTGCTTCATGTGCAAGCACCTGTCGAGTGGGAATATAATGGACAGCTTTTCATCGTTCGTTTCACTCAAATGTTTTGGACCGAAATTGCTTTTTTCTACTATGGCGTTTAAAATGAGTGGAGTGATGTTATTTTCAAGTTATATTTTCCACGGTTTGGAAATGTGCTTAATGTTACAGAAAATGTCCAAAGTGCTTTAACAGGCGATGAGAACGCACTTTATGGAAGTTTTCAACATACAGTAGGCTACAGATGGTGCGCTAGGATTCAAGTGACATGCACTCGGAACGTGTGTATTTGTACCAATAAACACACATTCAGAATGCTCATAATTCTGCCACCCAACAGATTGAAACTGTGCCCTTTAGACCAGAGTTGGGCAAACTGCGGCCCGCTGGGTCCTTTGATCTGGCCTGCGAGGCATTTTTACCCTCCACATTCTCCCACAATTCTATCGTGATTATCTAACGAACCGTTTATGCTAGCAACTAAAGCTTGGTAACGTTGGAGAGATGAAGATCAGCCGAAAATAATGAGTGTTGGCTTATCCATGTGAGTTTATCAGAGCCGGAGCTATCGCGCCTCGAAGTCGTGTTTTTTTTACTTTAGCCTTTTTTACTAAACACATTACAGACAGGAAGTAGGACGTGAAAATGACAAAATAACAACGCTGCAATGATGTAGGACATCATCCTGCACAATTCCAACATGGTACCAATATGGTTGGAAAGAGGGGGTTCTGCTGATAAAATAATGCCAATGTAAATAATGAGGAGTGGTTCGTCCATGTGGATTAATGACGGCCGGAGATATCGCGTCACACATTTAGGTACTTCTCACTGACTATATTTTGGTAAACTAAAAACATTACAGTCAAACAAGGAAATGGTGTAACAAAACAATTTATTTTCTGTAGGATACGCACGTAACTTTGTAGGGGGCGTGGTTAATTTAATGAAATAACATTTCCTATTTTTCATGCATCGCTATAAAATGTGGCCCTTCACTTGGTTTCAAAAGCTCAATGTGGCCCTCAAGCAAAACTAATTGCCCACATCTGCTTTAGACTCAATATTTCTGGTTCAGGCCTGCTCAATGTATTCTCCATGTGACTCCATTAATTTCAGTAGCATTACTAGGAGTCAAATCCCATTGCATATTGTATGAAACTCAAAATATTTTATTTATTTATATTTATTTACTCAGTTATAATTTGTTATATACTCAGACATTGAGATGAAATTGGTTTTATATACAAACACTCACACATTCATCAGAAATAGACTGATCACATTGGTCAATTGGATCATGCCCAGAGAAAGTAGTTACCACAAGTCTGAACTCGACATGATCAGGCAATCACTATCTAGGGGCGGCAAGGTGGCCTAATTGTTTAGGGCCCATGATTCATTTTTGAAGAAGCCCCCAGAAGAATGGTTCAACCCACCCCCACACACACACACTACCAAGGTGAAGCCTTTATCATTCTGTTTTTGAGCAAGACAGTTAACCCTAATTGCTCCAAGGTTGTTTCTGTAATTAATAATTATTTCTTAATCAACTTACCATTAAAATTGATTCAAATCATTTAAATATTTGGGAAGGTTAATAAATTGGTACTTTTTTATGATACTAAACCTAGACACACCAAAAAGCATATGTAGCCTATGTAACCTAGACACACCAAAAAGCATTTTTTAAAGTAACTTAAAGTAGTTTAATTAGTTACTTTCAATAAAGAGTAACGCAGTAACATAACTTAGTTACTTTCATTAAAATGTAACGCAGAAGGTAACATAGTTACATTTTGGAGAAGTAACTAAGTAAAGTAAGTAGTTACTTTTTAAATAACGTTCCCCAACACTGCCAGCATGTGGCATCGTACATTTTCATAGCGCTAGCTGGTATTTTGGAAAGATAAGTCAGATTATCTACAGTAACTTGCAACATTGCTATCCAATGACCCCCTGTGTGCCAAGGTATTGTTGGTGAGGGTAATCATCCCTTACATTAACTGACTTAAGGCTTCCATGTTGGATGAGCAATGCGAAAGATTCGGTCGGGTCGGCTAAGTTTGGTCAGATGAACCATATGAGCGCCCTTCACCATCCCACATCTGTTGGGGAGGGTTGCGGAGCTGCCAACATAGCAAGGTAAGTGGAGAAAAAAATTGTCAATAACAATTGGAAGGGGAAAATATTTTGAAAAATGAAATGTAATAATAAATCAAGAAATTTGGTTTTGATTGATGTCTTGTGACTGTGACAGAGATGTCCGTCACGTGCTGTGGGAAGTAACTGGTAAAATAACACAAACACAAAAACACATATGTACACTCATCTTCCCTTCCAATTCTTATTTACTGTTGGGTTAGCATTGTAAATTTGTGACATGGTGCATTATCCTACGGAAGTAGCCGTCAGAGGATGGGTACATGGTGGCCATAAAGTGATGGACATGGTCAGAAACAATGCTCAGGTAGGCCGTGGCATTTAAACAATGCCCAATTGGCACAAAGGGGCCTAAAGTGTGCCAAGAAAACATCCCCCACACTATTACACCACCACCAGCCTGCACAGTGGTAACAAGGCATGATGGATCCATGTTTACGCCAAATTCTGACTCTACCACCTGAATGTCTCAACGGAAATCGAGACTCATCAGACCAGGCAACATTTTTCCAGTCTTCAACTGTCCAGTTTTGGTGAGCTCTTGCAAATTGTAGCCTCTTTTTCCTATTTGTAGTGGAGATGAATGGTACCCGGTGGGGTCTTCTTCTGTTGTAGGCCATCCGCCTCAAGGTTGTGCGTGTTGTGGCTTCACAAATGCTTTGCTGCATACCTCGGTTGTAACCAGTGGTTTTTTCAGTCAAAGTTGCCCTTCTATCAGCTTGAAGCAGTTGGCCCATTCTCCTCTGACCTCTAACATCAACAAGGCATTTTCGCCCACAGGACTGCCGCATACTGGATGTTTTTCCCTTTTCACACAATTCTTTGTAAACCCTAGAAATGGTTGTGCGTGAAAATCCCAGTAACTGAGCAGATTGTGAAATACTCAGACCGGCCCGTCTGGCACCAACAACCATGCCACGCTCAAAATTGCTTGAATCACCTTTCTTTCCCATTCTGACATTCAGTTTGGATTTCAGGAGATTGTCTTGACCAGGACCACACCCCTAAATGCATTGAAGCAACTGTCATGTGATTGGTTTAGTAGATCATTGCATTAATGAGAAATTGAGCAGGTGTTCCTAATAATCCTTCAGGTGAGTGTATATGTTCATGTTATACAGTTTACATTCAGATCATATCAACAAGAGTAATGTAGAGGTTAGATTACATCAATACGTTATTGGTACTTCTCTGGTTGACAGTGTTTAGTCATTTGGTGTTTTCTTGTTTCCCCAGTAGCTTCCGTGTGTGTTGGTAAGACCTGATCTACGAAATTATGCTGGCTATATAGAACCTGTTTCAATTAGGAGATGCATTTTTTTAAATCCTGGGACATACAATATCAGTAGGGGTGATGTTGGAGAAAGTTTTAATAAAAATGGAGAGATGTATATGTGACATGCCATTTTGCAAAATGTACAGTACTTTGCTGTGTAGTGCGCTCATTGTATCGTGGAGGAATATACACTGTAATTGTGTATAAATACTTGATTGATTTATAAAAGTTACAATTGGACTGTTCGGAAGGGAGCGGCTTCCGGTACAAAAGAAGCCTCTATCAGTTCGGTGGGGCATTTTGACTGTAGGTGAAGGTGATAGTATGTTACTATTTGTTCTCTTTTTTGTGCTCTTTCTTGTTTTGCTGCATACCTGTTAGTCTGTCTTAAGTTCATTTTGGATCACCTAAATAAATACTTTTGTTTTCGTCGATATCCTGCAGTTCCGCCATCGAGTTATATCACCTCATTGAAGTATGTGGTGAATGTAGAGTAATATGGGTTCAGTATAGCCTTAGGGTCTACTCTACCTGACAGTGACCATCATCTTCCTCTTGATCACATTCCAAAGGTTTTCAATGGGGATGATTTAAGAAAAAATGGCATTGGTCTATTAATATTTTCCGCAGCTGTATATGGTTATTGAAGTACATTGTGATTCAAATCAATATGATTGTAATTTCTAAAGTATTTGTAGCAGTACAATAACCCTGCAGGCAGCTTTCATGTTTACATTTTGTCCTGTTAGCTTTTAAGATTTTGTTTCTACAGGTAGCAGCAGAAAGATAACAAGTATGAACAATTATTAAAGTTGTGTTTTGCATTCAGCATGTGCTTTTATTTAGGAAATGTCCAATCTCCAAGTAGGATCCTCATCTACACTCAGAGGGGACTTTATTGATGTTGACGGAGGTAACACAAAAACAGATGCATTTCAGTACATTGCTCGAGGCAACAATATGAATTCCTTGCATAGAGAAATAGGGCTGTCACTAGCACAGTTCTTGTTAGAATTGCTTAAGGTTAGTACTTGCCTACTCTGGTCCAGTCCAGTCTGAATGATATAACTGAGATGTTCTTGCTTGCCCCCTTATGTGACTCCATTCTTAACATGACTCATTACATATTGTGTCAACATAATTTTTCAAACTGGCATTTAATCACTGCATCAGAATATATATTTTTATTTAACCAGGAAAGTTGACTGAGAACAAGTTCTCATTTGCAGCCACATGTAATGATTCCCCTTGTGTTCCTGTGTATTGTGTTTATTTATTAATTCCTTAGTTCCCATGTTTTTTAGGTTCTTTGTTTATTGTGTTTAGTTAATAAATTCATAGTTCCCCAGTGTTACCCAGTCTTGTGTTAGTATTTGCCATCTCATGTTTTCTTTGTGTTTTGGTGTTTTAGTATGATTATACATTATAGGTTTTCAGTTTCTCCTATTCCGTATCAGTCTTCCTTATATTAGGGTGACCATATATTGATTTCCAAAAAAGAGGACACTGCCTAGTAGCTAAATGTCGCTAAATGAATCATACGCTAATTAAAATATTTGTGACGTCATCACGTCCACTGAACTAAGATTCTGCACACGACAGAAACAGGAATGAACAATTGTCTAAAACTCTCTTGTGATTAAGTGCATAAAAATCTCTTCTGATTACGTGCATGAAAATAATAAAATAAATAGTCAAATTAAATTCTTAATTTAAAACAAAAGGCAGCAAACAATACAGATTAGTGATTGGTTCTTGACAATGCTGTTTGCACATGCGCAGCTCTATAGCGTAGGTCTATGTCAGCTGCGGTGTGGTTTGTGCTGCTCCGCCTTCTCCCCTGCTCACCTCTCTCTCTCTCTCTTTCTCTCTTTCTCTCTCTCTCTCTTTCTCTCTCTCTCTCTCTCTCCCTCTCTCTCTCTCTCTCTCTCTCTCTCTCTCTCTCTCTCTCTCTCTCTCTCTCTCTCGCACTGAATAAAATAGAGGGAGAGGTGTGCCTCCAAGTCCTTGCAGGAAAGCAAGTCCACACGATCGCAGCATTTTACTAGCGACTTTCTTCTACGAAAAGTAGGATTGCCCAAAAAAGGGTTGTCCAAAAAACAAAGTACCGTAGTATTGTGTGCAAAGTGCCAGTCAATAAAAAAAACATTGAAAACCATACATTTTCATGGATTTATAAACCCCCCGGATGCACCGGACAGTGCGCAAAAAGAGGATGTTTGGTCACCCTACCTTATATGGTCTTTCCTGTAATGTTGGTCAGTCACTTCCTTATATGGTCTTTCCTGTGCTTGTTAAGTCTTGCCATTGCCCTGGACTGCTGATGACTGGGGTAAAATAATTGTCTCTGATGAATCCCCTTTCCAACTGTTTAAGCCATCAGGAAAAACCTTGTCCGGAGAAGACACAGTGAGTGATACCATCATTCCTGTGTCATGCCAACAGTAAAGCATCCTAAGACCATTCATGTGAGGGGTTGCATCTCAGCCAAGGGAGTGGGCTAAGAACACAGCCACGAATAAAGAATGGTACCAACACATCCTCAGAGAGCAACTTCTCTCAACCATCCAAGAACAGTTTGGTGTTGTCCAATGCCCTTTCCAGCATGATGGAGCACCTTACCATAAGGCAAAAGTGATAACTAAGTGCCTCGGGGAACAAAATATCAAACTCCCCTGACCTAAATCCCACTGACAACTTGTGGTCGATCCTCAAGAGGTGGGTGGACAGACAAAAACCCACAAATTCTGACAAACTCCAAGCATTGATCATGCAAGAATGGGCTGCCATCAGTTAGGATGTGGCCCAGAATTTAATTGACAGCATGCCAGGGTGGATTGCAGAGGTCTTGAAAAAGAAGGGTCAACACTGGAAATATTGACTTTTTGACACTTTGACACTTATGTAATGCTTGTAATTATACTTCAGTATACCATAGTAACTACAAAAAAAAAATCTAAGAACACTGAAGCAGCATACTTTTGACTTGTTGGACCACAAAACATGATTCCACTGTAATACTGTCCATCTCAGATGAGACTGAGCCCAGAGAAGTCGACAGCACTTTTGGAGAGTGTTAGTTTGTGGCAGATAAGCAGATCCTTTATGTCCTTTAAGTTGTGAGGTGGAGCCTCCATAGATTGGACTGGTTTGTCCAGCACATCCCACATATGCTCGATTGGATTGAGATCTGGGGAATTTGGAAGCCAAGTCAACACCTCGAAATTGTTGTTGTGTTCCTCAAACCATTCCGGAACCATTTTTGTTTTGTGGCAGGACGCATTATCGTGCTGAAAGAGGGCAACGCCATCAGGGAATACCGTGTCTATTAAAGGGTGTACATGGTCTGCAACAGTGCTAAGGTAGGTGGTACGTGTCAAAGTAACATCCACATGAATGGCAGGACCCAATGTTTCCCAGCAGATCATTGCCCAAAGCAGATCAGTGCCTTCATCCCATAATGCATCCTGGTGCCATGTGTTCCCTAGGTAAACGATGCACACGCACCCAGACATCTACGTGCTGTAAACAAAATTGTGATTCATCAGACCAGGCCACATTCCATTGCACCATGGTCAAGTTCTGATGCTCATGTGACTATTGTAGGCGTTTTGGTGGTGGTCATGGATCAGCTTGGAGACCCTGACTGGTCTGCATCTATGCACGGAGTGTTCTGACACCTTTCTGACAGATCCAGCATTAACTGTTTCAGAACTTTTAGCTATGATACAATACGTTACAACTTTATTGTGCACAAAGAGACATTTGTCTTGGAAACCATGCTGCAATTCATCCCCCCAAGAACACCAACACACAGTAGCACACAACACAGTCATATCCAGCATGTTACATAATAAGCTACATATCCATAAAAGATAAATAGATAAACAACACACACCCAAGGTGATGATGACAACATATTACAACCCATTAACCCAGAGTATTACTTCATAGCATTAAAAGACTTGATTCAGGGATGCACAATTGGTCGATTACGATCTAGCAGTCGATCGCAAAGACAATGCTGGTAGATTGCACATTTTTTATAAATAAAAATAAAATTAACAATATCATTCCTTCTCCATTTAGTTTCTTTCTGACTTTCACTTAACGAATACATTTTGACCATGCGAGATATTTGTTTATTCAGTTGCCATGACAACTAATATTAAGTCTGCCTCGCGATTTCAAGGAGCTTCGGACTTGGAACATAGAGCGCAAAATTGTGAAGCTTGCAGTATGCCTAATCTCCCTATTTATTCAGTAGTTATTTCACAAAATACAAATGTTAAATATATTCCAACCATTTGAAATTGAGTGAGGCAGGGCCGTGCACAGACCTTTTGAGGGGCATGTGTTGAAACTGAAAAAGGGCACCCCCCTCCTTTTTACATATATATATATAAATATATATATTTATATTAACATGATTTAGTAAGCCTACATAAAAGGAATAAATGGTCACATCTTCATGACTAATTCAATATCATAAAATAATAGTCTAAAAAAAGCTGTAGAATAGATACACAACAAAAGGTCCAGTGTTAAATTAACATTCTCAGGTGTTAATTTAACACTGCAATTTTTGCTGTGTATACTCACTATTAATTACAACCATAATAATAATAATAATCATATAGATAATATAGATATACAGGGTTTCAGGGCATCTTTCATCTTTCAAAAGAGCAACCTTCTGTGAGCAATGTGCTTGAAGACGTTTATGACTGACATCCACTGGTCTCTTATTCACTACACTTTCCCTAAAATAAGCCAGCAATGAAAAAAAATATAATAGCGTGAAAACTACAGTTGCAGTGAAAAACATATTAGAATGATTTCTGAAGGATAATGTGACACTGAAGAGTACTGAACTGAAGCAAAAATGCTAAAAATTTAGCTTGGATAAAAGAAATAAATTTAATTTTAAAATATTCAAATAAAAAACAGTAACTTTAAATTGTAAAAATAGTTCACCATGTTACTGTTTTTGCTGTATTTTGGATCAAATAAAAGAAGTCTTGGAGCAGAAGAGCCTTCTTATGAAAAATG
>JACXGM010006155.1:22268-33517 GCA_016801145.1 Umbra pygmaea
TACAACATTATTGTACTACATTTATACATGTGAAGACGAGCCGAGAGTACAGTACAAATTATCAGTCATTAAACAGTATCTATCTGTATTATCTATCTTTTTATTTCTCTGCCCTCCATGTTGTGTTTTTTTGTGTTTGATGTCTCCATTTGCTTTTTTGCTTGTATAAGCAGACTGCCTGTCCTTCTGTCTGTTAAACAGTTTGCATCAATTTGTGAAGTGACCTTGGGTTCTTGAAAGGCGCTATAAAAAATACACATTATTATTAATATTATTATTACAGAATACTATACTGTACCTAGAAAAATTAGCTGATATGTGCATATTAACAACCTTGAATTAACCGTTATTTAATGTTATTACCATAACATGATTAAATGTTAATAAGTTAAGCTTATCAGCAATCATGAATCAAAAAAATAAATTTCTTAGAAATATAGCCTATGTTACCTAGATGACGAGGATCACTCGTCGCTTTGTATAAGTTCCAGTACGAAACAGCGTGGGGCACACCTGCGGTTATGATTTAAATCCGATGGTAAAAACTAATTATATGTTGTTGTATTACTTATCAATAGATTGTTAACATTATACAAACGTCAAACTAAAATGCAGCTACAGGGTTTTTGACCAGCGAATGTGTGCAAATGTGCATTTAAAACAGCACCGTCGGCATTACATTACATTTTCATTAACAGGTTATAAACTAGTTTGTTGTAGCTATATGGGTGCTCAGTTTTTCCTGTTGTAAAATACATTTGGCCAAAATTTCAGACATCAAATAAGTAAAATATTGCCTTTATAGACATAGTGTTTAGCACTTATTCCAGACAAGATCTTTGTTTACCCTTGCCAAAAGTCGTTCAGCTCCTGTCTGCATACGCGGCTGCTGGGGAACTCCGGTGCATTCGCCAAGATAGAGGGGGTGGAGTTATCAGGTTTACTGACAGTTTGAGGAGCGAACAAGATTTACACAGGATCTTTTTAAGAATTTTCATTGGCTAAATATTTGTAAAATAGACCAACAGACATAAAGGGTGACCAATAGCATTGATTTATTGAAGAAGAAAAAAACACCACAACCAAAAAAAGGGCACTTCAGAGTGTAAGGGCAAAAAGGGCATGTGCTCTGCACAGGTTGAGCCCTACCTGTGCACGTGCCTGGAGTGCGGTACAAACACTGTAAAACATTTCGAGTCAGTTCAACTTGGAAATTTCACCTGCTGCCTTGAAAATGTAAGTTAACTCAACTTGAAGAATGCCTGTGTTTCAACTCACAAAATAATGTTCATAAAGTTGATATAACTACAGTGTTCTAGTTTTCTTAACATTTTTTCTTTATTTGATTTAAAATGTTATCATTTAATTCAACTTCATACTTTGAGTTAAAACAAATAATTATTTTACTTTATCAATGCAAGAAAACTTCCCTTACCTAGTCAAATTGACATACATTTCTGCATTATTTTATCTCACAGTTTTAAGTTAAAACAACTTAAAAGGCACACCTGAAATATATTATATTAATGCGTGTCTTAGAGAGGATGTGTGTTTCAGTCTGCTATTTGGCCAACCATCAGTAAAAGTGTAGTTCGATTTGATTTGGTTAGTAGTTGTAGATGTCAAGGCACAAGTTCAAATGAAAATCATGGTCTGTACAGCTCATCAGCATATATACAAAATATGTTGATTACAATACTTTTCAGGCAAATTCATAAAAAAATAATTTAAATTCACAACAACAACAAGTGACATATCAGGCCTGCACGTCCTTGTACATCCCCTCAACGAAAGAGCACTTTTTGGAAACAAGGAAGAGTAGGGAGTGCTCCAATTTAGGAGTTATCATACCTGATCTGCAATCATAAATGATATGATTTAAAAAAAGTTTACAATTCCCAACCTGAAAGCATTTAAACTGGAACAGGTATTTCCCTAATGGGTGCAAATGTCCAAGTAACATATTACATGTGGTTCTTATGATTACCACAAACACAAACTTACCTGTGGTTCCCCAGTTTGAACTTGTCAATTTTAATAGTTTCTTTTTCAAGGATTTTTCTGGCAAGAAATTAATTCAAATGTAATTCAAAAGTATAATAAGTGGAAGAGTTCTCTCTTGCTTCCATCCCCCCACAACTGCCTTTTTATTTTCAACTGATATACCCAAGTTCAATCAACACATACATATTTGACTAAAGTCAAAACAATGAATGAACGCAAGTTTAAATTTTGAAAACTCATGACATTGAGTTCAAAATCCAAAACTTGTCAGAGATCTTTGAACTAACAAGAATAAGTAATTTAACATAACTAAATGGGTCTGTAATGTTTTACAGTGAATAAGCAAAAAGCCTAAAACTTACCATTTCCATGCTGAGTGGGAGGAATAGGCTACTTTTTTCACTATGTCCTTTTCTTAATGCATTTGTCTGATCTGCCAAAAAAGTATTACTATTCCAAAGAAAGAAAATGTTGACAAACATTTTCGGACACTTAATCAAATCTGTGACAACGATTTTTTGCAAGAAGCAACCTTAGAAGAACAAAGGTGAAAGAACTGAAATCTCAATGAACTGGTCAAAAGTCACTTTTTACTGGCCCAAGCCTAAAAGCAAAGGCATCCAAAGAGGCATCATTACGGTTGAGTCACACCATCATAAACTGGCTCTAGTAATCTGTTGTGTTGTAGATGTTTTAAGTTCAGTGTTAAAATTGAATATCAACAGTCAACATTTATTACCATTTTTCTCCTTATTTAGATTAAAAATTCTACATAGAGATACAATGCAGTCTAGTAGCAACAAGAATTTGAAGTGTATTTTAAAAAAATATACCAACTAAAAAAAAATAGTTTATCTCATTGAGTTAAACATTTTAAAAGTAGATCATCATGCAAAACAGTGTGGGCACCCCTGCCTTGATTGATGGGGGAACAAATTTGTTTTTATATTTATTCAGTCTGCACTTTGGAACCCTAAATCTTCTACCAGAGGGAAGGAGTTGTTACTCTGAGTTGAGGATATGTAATGGGTCAGAAACTATCTTCTGGGCCTGTTCAAGGGCACTGCTCATAGATAACCTGAATGGATGGGTGTTGCTTAACTCCCATAAACTTCAGAGCTATTTGAACCAGTCGAGAAATTTGTGACCTTAGCTGTACAGACAGATTCCAAAACCATGCAAAAATTCCATTTCGTATCTGTCACAAACCCGGCCCCCTGAGCCCTGTTTCTTTGCTGTCTGTCTTGTTTTGTTCAGTTTTGCTTGTTCTAGGAGGAGTGGGTGTGGCCACACATTCCTCTACCTGCCAGCTAATTCACCTCACCTGCCCCCATCAACAGTCACCCCTATTTAAGGAAAGACTTGACATCCACTCACCGCTGGATCGTTAAGTCACACTAGTTTGTGCTACCTGCAAATCAAGCCTCAGAATTCTTGCCTGTTATCCGTCTGCCTCTGTGTTTCTCAGCTACTGTTTTGTCTGGTCAGTAATTCCGTTTGTGCATCTGTTTAGGAACACCTGCCCACCACCATTCACCTTCTTACTCACATGGAATCCTGGAACTGCTCACCTTCATCTCCTGCACCTTTGCACTTGACCATCTAACATCTCCACCGACCATTCTTCCATATGCCATCTACCTGGAGACACATTCCCTCAGCAATATATTCCAACCATCTCTCTTCATCTACTACAACCAATAAAACACTGTTTATACTTACGTCGTCTGATCTTCTATTGGGTCCTCTGCTCAGAACCCTGACGATATAATGCTGTCCAGCACAGCATGATAAAAGACCAACATAAACTCAGCCTTCGCAAAAAGTACAGTTTCTGCAGTATTCTTGAGCAGTTACTTTCAACATAGACCTTCCAACTCAATGAACTATCGATATGGACCCCAAGTTACTTGCAAGAGCACACTTGATCCCGGAAGTTCTCTCTCAAAATCTCTTTGTACTTCCTTTTAACCTCTTTGAGTTTGTAATTTAGTTCAATTGTCGCAGATTTAAATTGCATTCGACCGTTATTCCTAAATGCTTTTTTCTTGCGATTAATACAATCTTTTACCTCTTTCGTTATAGAGGTTTTGTTTTTAGGAAATACTATCATTTCTTTTTTTGGTATCACATTATCCACACAAACATTTATATAATCTGTTACACTATCTGTGACATCATCCACCCCCATTACATGAAGGTCAGAACAGAGAAAGCAGCCTTTACGTGTCTCCATGCTACCATTGGTGCATTCATTCACTGTTCTAACATGTGGTTTGCTAAGGTAAACAGTGCTATGGTCTAAAGCCTGTCAGAGGAGGCTTGGCTTTGGCAATATAAGCGTTTTTCACATTCCCATAACATTTATCTAAGGTTCTGCTTTCTAGTGTTTCACATTTGACACATTGTTCAAAGCCAGGGAGTGTAATTCAAGTTTACAATTTCATAAAATTGCCCAATATAAAAATTGGTGCGTCAGGGGTCTGTTGAAGTTGCCGATGCACACAGTCAGCTATTTGGGCAGCTGCTTTGGAAGCGTTACCACTGGGTGGAAACTATACTGAACACAGGAGGATATTCCCAAATTCCCGGGAGAGATAAAAGGGCATTAAACTTAGGCACAGCAGTTTAACGTCTGAATTGCAAATTGTCTCACACACAGTGTGTTGTCTGCATCACTTATCGTTGACAAACACACAGATGCCACCACCATTTCTCTTCCCCGACATATCACTCCTGTCAGAGCGCACAAGAGAGAACCCCTCCAGCTAAATCAGTGAGTTAGGGATATCCAAGTGAAGCCAAGACTCAGTCACAACTATAATACATGATACTCTGTATTCATAGCAAACCCTGGTGTTAATCCGAAGCTCGTCCATTTTATTCTTCAGTGATCGTGCATTGCTGAGTAACATAGAAGGTAAAGGTGGTCTCCGCTGGAGATGCTGCCTGACCCCCCCCTTCTGCCTCTCCTCCGTATTCGTCTGGTTTGGGTTTGAGCTCGTAATTCCACTGGCAGGTCAGGTAGGGCAGAGGTTCCCACGGAAAGGTGAAGTGTCAAGAGCGCATGCCTGCCATATGAAAATGATGACACCATAACTTCAAAAAGTTCAGAAACAAGGAGCACTAAAAGCAATATGCTTGTAAATGTTGCCAGCATCACACAATCAGACAGTCTACACTACCCACACTTGTATATTTAAAGAAACAATTCATAAACTAGGATTATAAAACAATTTAAAAAAAGTAAATACAACATCAGAGTTCGGGTCGCTAGCAGTCAGCGCCACAGTAGCTCATTTGTTCGGCCTGCGCTGAAGAGAGTGTATAGGAGAGGACCAAGGACCCTGGGCCTGGATGATCTGGAAAGATTCTATAAAGAGGAATGGTCTCAGATTCTTTGCTCTGTATTCTTTAACCTTATTAGATGTTACAGGAGAAGACTCAACGCTGTTATATTGGCGAAGGGAGGATGTATAAAGTTTTAAATACAGGGTTGCCAACAATCATGGCACATGTGGTTTTGTTAGAAATAATTATTTCTTGATGACAGTTTTCTAATTCTCTGACTAAATGTACTTCAATTAAAGGTTGGATGTTTGTAATTTTCTCATTGTGACATTATGCCAATTCACCAAAAGATGCATTTTTAATAACCCTTTTTTATTAATTTTACTAGAGGTGCCAATAATCACGAAGGGCACTGTCTGTCTTCTTGCTTTCTTGGAAGCAAAATTATTCATAACCTCATCGAGAGTTGGCTGCTTAGCTGATGGTTGATAATAATGACTGTCAGTCCACTCAGACGTTCTTGTGTCATCAATTTTAGCTTGGATAAATTCTGCTCTGCTGAGGCCACTGTTAGTGGGAGAGTACAGGCTGATCTCAAAGCTATCCAAAGATTTGAGTACAACTCACAGTTTGGTGGATGTATGGAAGCAGCTCCATCACTGTCATTTCTGTTTTAGGAAGATCTGAAAGGCTCTCCATTTCTATCACCAGTTCTATTCAATCCAGGTCAGCAGCTTCTTCACAGGTGAATGTATCACCAAGCAACTTACACTGTTCTCTGAGTGTCTGGGGATCCAGTGACTAGAACGTTGCAGAATTCTGTTTCTAGTCTCTTCATGGCCTCAGCCAGTGGCTCATCTGCTGCGTCAGAACCAAACTGCCTTTTTGTGCTTTGCAGCCATTTGTTTCTGAGCACCACAATTTTATTTTCACACAGCTCTTTTGCCGATATCTGTGCAGCAGTGAATCCAGTGGGCCTTTAGTGGATCAGATGACATATGGTTTTGTCCACGAGACGGTCCGCAAAATCCAGTTGCATGTTATTATACTGCAAAAACTTGCTTGTATTATTGATTTTTGAAAGAACGCCATACCAGACAACACTGCATATTTAAACTCTAAATTAAAAAAATAATTCTGTCAGAGACTGGGCCTCAATTCTTAACCATGGATCAGAATCAGATTCAGGCTCGAACCACCGACTATCACCGACTATCACTGACTATCGAGACAAAATTAGTCCTTCAAAGCAGCGACCTAGCCCACTATGCTACACGGACCCCCCATATACTGTATAGGGGCCCACTGGGGGGGGCCTTAGCAGCAAAATAATAATAATAAAATCTATATTTTTTATTTCTTTATTATTATTATAATTTTTTTGAAAACCCCTTACAAATATATACATATATATAGGGATCCATTAGGAGGGGCCCTAGATAGAATAATATATATTTTATTTATTTTCTACTGTAGGGCCCCTTAAGTTGGTTAAGTTGCTTATGCCTGAATCCGGCCCTGAATTTACTGTAGAGTGTAGTTCAGTAGAGTACATTAGAGTATTATTTAGTATATTACTGCACAGTAGATTGTAGTTCAGTAAAGCCTGGTAGCGCACACTATAGTACTGTACTGTACAGCACTGCAGAGGCAACACGCTTACATCATCAACAAGTTTGCCGGCAACGTGATCATCCTTATTACCTATGACGACCAGACAGCCTATAGGGAGGAGGTCATTGACATAGCATTGTGTTGCCATGGTAACAACGTTAGTAAAACATTGAAGAATAGTTTAGAGTAAGGGAGGGTTGAGAACTTCCCCATCCGCAACAGTTGAAGTGGGGCCAGTAGACTGTTTCGAGTTCCTTGGAGTCCAACAAACTAAAGTGGAGGAACTGCAGCAGAACCTCTTCTCTCTTAGAAGGCCAGGGTCCTGGGTGCTCACAGAGTTCAACAGCCCACCATTTAGAGCAACTTGGCAGGCTACATCACCGTTTAGTGTGGCAACTGCTACCTCCTTTATATCACAAAGAGCTTCAGAGACTTGTTCCAATAGCTGAGGTCATCACTGGGGCCAAGCTCAAGCATTCAAGTTTTATTGAGTGAAAATTGATTATTAAACGTCTGCACACACATTAGACCTTCACCACACTCACATACACTTCACACACACTTCACACACACACACACAAACACACACACACACGTACACACATACACACACACACACGTACACACACACACACACACAGAAATACACACATCTTAGTTAAAGCCTTCTGTGGTACCCAGGACTCTAAACCATGCCAAATGTTTCATCAAGTTTAGAGGGGGAGACAGAGGGGTTTACTCACCACAGGGGTAACAGGACTGTTAATTTGCTTTCCGGTATGAACTGTGCTATGTACGTATATTGAGATCATGAAAGTACTGCATGTTTCTCTTAACTGACTGTTGATTCATTATTTAGATTTTTTGGGAGGTCGATAACAGTTGTCGTTGTTATCAAAAAAGCACATATTTGAGGTGAAACTGCATTCCATTACACCTCCCGCATCCTGTCAAACAGATTGCACGGAGCACTGATAAAAGAATGAGACATTGCTAAAGAAATGACATACAAATCAAAAAGCAGAATGACTTTATTAGCAATTTAAATCCATTGAGTTACCGTAGGACCCATTGAGATAACAATCTAGGACATATGGACTCCTACTTTGTGTATTTACTGGGGTCTACTTGTCTGACTTACAGATGCTCATTCACGGCAAGATATTAGTCATTGGTTTACAGTAACTAAATGACAGTCAGACATTACTCATCGGTTTACAGTAACTGCCGGGTACCATTTGATTGAGTAACTGTGTGCATATGTTCTGTGGACCTAAAAAGCATTTGTTAAGAAAAAGCGTCACTAATCGCATACAGACTGCAAGTCAATATCTAAAAGAGATGTGGGTACATTTTTTGTAATTGTCATTTTTAATATCATCTTTGGTTATTAAAAGGTTCCATTTGTAGAACTTCATGCCTTGAGAACATGCCTACTTTCTCTTTCAGTGACCAGCTTATACATTGTGAGCACAATTATTAGGCATGTTGTATTCTTGAGGATTCATTTTATTATTGAACAACTACAGCGCTCTTGGTCAATCCAAAATGGAAATAAAACTCAAACCTCAAATCTGAATATTTAAGTGAGGTTTCGCCTTTCTTTGATTCTTTGACAATTGTTGGGCAATTATTAGTGTGCAGTATAATTATGCAACTAAAGTGAAAAAAAAAAAAATTCCTATCTCACTTGTTGATTTTCATCTGTTTAATCGAGAATAATAAACAAACAACTCAAAATGTACAAATAAATATTTCTGACATTTCAAAACAAATCAGTGATCAATATAGCCACCCTTCTTTTCAATAACAGTCATAAGCTTTCCATTCATGGAGTTTGTCAGTTTCTTGATCTGTGTAGCAGCAACCACAGCCTCCCAGACACTGTTCAGAGAGGTGTACTGTTTTCCTTCACTGTAAATCATCGGTTAAGAAGGGACCACAAGTTCTCAATAGGGTTTAGGTCAGGTGAGGAAGGGGGCCATGTCATTATTCTTTTGTCTTTAAGGCATTTACTGGCTATTTCTTGGCCCATTCTTGACATTTCAACTTAGGTGTCTTGTTCAGTGGTGGTCGGGTTTCAGCCTTCCTTACCGTGGCCATGTCTCTGAGCACTGAACACCTTGTACTTCTGGGCACTCCAGGTAGGTTGCAGTTCTGGAATGTAACAACACAGAAGGATAATGGGTTTCTGGTAGCTTTACGTTTGAGTCTTCTCAAATCTTTGGCAGTTAATGTGCATCTTTTTTTCTCAACACGTTTCTTTTGCAACAAAACGTTTGATGGTTCTTTGATCATGCCCCAATATCTTAGCAATTTCAAGAGTGCTACATCCCTGAGAAATAGTTGTTACAATTTTTTACTTTTCTGAGCCAGTTAAATCCCTTTATGGCCCGTTTTGCCTGAGGTTTTCCGTATTTTAAAAATACAAGTTTTTGCTGCGTTTGTAAACTGGTCACTGAAAGAATAAGTACTTTTGTTGTTGAAATTCTACGAATAGCAAATTTAATAGCCAATGGTCACATTTTTTGGATTGAAAATGAATCAGGGACAACGTAAATTGTTTTAGAAAACTTAAAAATAAAACAAAATAGCATGAAACTAGTTTCGTAGTGGGCTAAGTCGCAGCTTTGCAAGACAGTCTACTTCATGATAGTCAGTGGTTTGAGCCTGACTATAGGTTCTTCAACATTCCCCCAGACGTCCAGAACCAGGAATTATATATCTTGCAACGTCACTTTCCAGCAGTTCGTTGTGTGCAGATCGGGCACCTGTAAATTAAATCGCGGAAGTATAGTAGGTGAACGTCAGGGGCGTCATGCACCTATTTTTTTTAAGGGAGCACAGTGTGCAGTAGAGATGCGTGGTTATATCAACCGCAGATCTGGCGGATGACTTGACAAAAAATAATATTTTAATTAAATATGAAAATATATAAATTGTTAAATATTTTTATCTACATCCGAAAAAAATCAAGCACACTTTGAAATAGTCAAGTTCACTAAAGGTAACAAAAAGTTTAAATCAAGTAGCCTATGGTAGCCTACCAGCAATTATTCCAATAAGAAAGTAGAATAGGCCTACAGTGCAAGTTCACCGATGATTAATCTCCCATGTCGTGTCTCGTTCTATAGCCTACTAAGAATGCAAGGGCTAAACTTCTACAAGCTCAATAACACCCACAGCCAAAAAGCAGGTAATAAAAATAGTCGGAACACTTTGCTCATTGATTAGAAATCTAATGTGCAAGGAAAGCACGCAAGTCTTGGGGTTGTTATGGACAATAAAAAATGTGAACATGCATGTTTCACTGTTGTGTGGTGGACTTTCGGAATGAATAGAGCCGGCGTTTCTTCAATATTGAGGCTCCATACTTTGTTTATTGTATGATTGTTAGGCCTGCTGGTATAAAATGAATTGCACTGTCACGCATTCAAAATAACGGGAGTCTTCAGAACAGGCTCGTCCTGCCTAGTCGTCACCCTGACATAACAGTGCGTGTGCATAGAGTTAATTAGCCTATGTGAATGACTTATTTTTAAGTGCAATAGGAATTTATTAGTAGTAGGCTAAATAGCAGCATGTTGAAATTATGTGCGAAATTGCATTTTTATTACAATGATATTATTGTACAAAGTTCCAAAGTTCCAAAGTGGTTTATTTATCATATGCATTGAACAACATACATCATCCTATGCAGAGAAATTCTTATTGACATGGCTCGGCGATTCTATGCAGTGGGCTTAAAAACAAGAATTACAACAGTATAAGAGTTTTAAAATAGTAATGACAATAGTAATAATAGTAATAGTAATAATAATGATAATAATAAAACGCTATGTACTGAGCAGTGGTCTGGAAAATGTACAACAGTAAAAGTAGTAAATATTATAGATTTGGCATGGAAAATTGTTTTCAAAGGTGCATTTGAATTTCTGCTACATCAGATGTAGAGAGCATAAAGTGACCAGAGAGTGTTAGTGCTCAACAGACGATTTGCGATCAGTGTCTGTGTTCCATGTTGAGCAGCCGAATGGCCTGTGGGAAGAAACTGTTTTTGAGTCTGGTGGTCCGTGCCTTGATGCTCCGGTAACGTCTACCAGATGGCAGTAGTGAGAAAAGTTCACGGCCTGGGTGGCTGTGGTCTTTGAGGATGTTTTAAGTTTTCCTAAGGCATCGCTTATGGTAGATGCCTTGCACGGAGGGGAGGCAGCAGCCAATGATGCGCTCCGCTGACTTCACCACCCTCTGAAGGGCCTTACGATCAGCAGCGGAGCAGCTGCCGTACCAGGCTGTAATGCAGCCTGAGAGGATGCTCTCAATGGTGCACCTGTAGAAGT
>JACXGM010006156.1:0-14963 GCA_016801145.1 Umbra pygmaea
CTACTGCTTCTCCCTGTCTCACCCTCCCTGTTCTAAAGCAGCTCCACCTCATCTAGCCTATTATATAAAAAGAAAATTAGTTATGATCATTGAGTCTTAACATTAAACTAGCAGCCAGAGTCCGCTTGTCAAACATTGCTGACAGAAAATGCAGCGGTTTAAAGTGGACTCGTTTTCATGGTACACACTACAGAAAGTTGTAGAGACAGAAAATATGATTATCCTGACCTGAGCTAATTTACTGAATCAACCAACTCACATCGCAGTTTTTGCTTTTCAGCCACGATGACATGAAAGTCATCTGTTGTCAGGCACGTGCACAGGGAGGGCTCAACCTGTGCAGAGCACATGCCCTTTTCATCCGAAGTGCCCTTTTTTTGGGTGCTAGTGTTTTTTTTCTTCTTCAATAAATCAATGCTATTGGTCACCATTTACGTGTTTCTGTATGTTTTACAAATATTTAGCCAATTTAATTTCTTAAAAAGATCTTGTGTAAATCTTGTTCGCTCCTAAAACTGTCAGTAAACCTGATAACTCCGCCCCCTCTATCTTGACTGAAAGCACTACGGTTCCGCAGCAGCCGAACATCAGCAGGCAGCTGATCGAAGTTTTGCAAAGGTAAACAAAGATCTTGATGTTTGAATAAGTACTAAACACTATGTCTATAAAGGCAATATTTTACCTATTTGATGTCTGACTGAGACATGTGGGACGAGAGACGTCTAGCATTTGCCACCTAGTTATTGCCAATATACAGCCTACACTTAAATAGCATGTGCATACACATTTCATCTTTTGTAAATTGCGATTTTGGCCAAATGTATTTTACAACAGGAAAAACTAGGCAACCATATAGCTACAACAAACTAGTTTGTAACCTGTTGATTAAAATGTAATGTGATGCCGCCGGTGCCGTTTTAAATACACATTTGCACACATTTGCTGGTCTAAAACCCGTAACTGCATTTTAGTTTGACCTTTGTAAAAAAGTAATACAACAACATATAATTTGTGTTTACCATCGGGAAATCATAAGCGCAGGTGTGCCCCCACGCTGTTTCATAATGGAACTTACACAAAGCGACGTGTGATACTCGTCACAGGTAACATATTTCTTTTTTGATTTGTGATGGCTAATACACTTAATTTATTAACATTTAATCATGTTATGGTAATATTATTAAATAATGGTTAATTGAAGGCTGTTAATATGCACATATTAGCTATCTAGTCTAGCTAATTTTTCTATTTACAGTATAGTATTCTGTACTCTTGGCTCGTCTTGTATAGCCTAAATGTTGTACAATAATGTTGTAGTAGTAAAAACACATTACAGAATCAGATAACTATGAAATCTTTTTATTTTATCATGAAGAATGTAATAATTGTTTTGATCCAACAGCAAAAACGATATTATGGTGAAATATTTTACAATTTAAAATAACTGTTTTCTATTTTAATATAATTTAAAATGTAATTTATTTCTGTGATCAAACCTGAATTTTCAGCATTATTGCTCCAGTTAGGTAATCTTCTGTGTCACGTGATCATTCAGAAATCATTCTAATATGCTTTTCACTGGAACTGTACTTTTTACGCTATTACAAATATTTTCTTCATTGCTGGCTTATTTTATGGAAAGTGTAGTGAATAAGAGACCAGTGGATCACAGTAATAAAAGTCTTTAAGCACATGGCACACAGAAGGTTGGTGTTATAATTAGGTTGAAAGATGCCCTGAAACCCTGTATATCTACATTATCTATAATATTATTATTATTATGGCTGTTATTATTTGTGAGTATATATATATATAAAGGGGGGGGTGCCCTTTTTCCAGTTTCGACACGTGCCCCTCAAAAGGTCTGTGCACGGCCCTGTCTGTTGTTGTTTCTGCCGTTTCATCGCTGACTTTGCGGCAAGAGCGATACCTGCTCATTAGAAATTTTGGGTGAACGAGCTACTTTTAGAGTGTGCACGCGATGTTTGTGGTCCTGCTCCTCCAAGGAGATGACAGCGTGCGGTTAAAAAATCATTAACAAACACATTTGAAAGTGGGTGGGACACAAATAGGATTTTGAAAAGTGGGGGGGACATGTCCCCCCTGTCCCCAGTGGAAATTGCGCCTATGATCAGAAGAAATCATTCAAATACATTTCTCGCGGGTACTGCGCTTGTAGTTTGTGCTGCGCTTGCAGTTTGTGCTGACGTTGATGCTGCTGGTAGTAATACTACGCAATCGGGATTTGTTCATTCATTTTCATTCATAAGGAAAAAGACAAAACATCACGCCAACGTCAGACACGCCCGTCTACTCACCAATCAAAGGGAGAAGCAACACACGTATGTGGTGACGACAGGCCGTAGGTATGTCATGGAAAGTTCTTTAGTGCGCAAGCAAAATCACTATGTGAAACCAAAAAGAACGGGATCAAATGTATACAATGTAACTAAACACGAACGTTGGTTCGGACCTTGGTCCGGACTTTTATGTGTGAAAACGACCTTATTCACTACACTTTCCATAAAATAAGCCAGCAATGAAAAATATATATATATAATAGTGTGAAAAGTACAGTTGCAGTGAAAAGCATATTAGAATGATTTCTGAATGATCACGTGACACTGAAGAATACTTAACTAGAGCAATAATGCAGAAAATTCAGCTTTGATCACAGAAATAAATTACATTTAAAAATATATTCAAATAGAAAACAGTTATATTAAATTGTAAAAATGTTTCACCATAATATTGTTTTTGCTGTTGGATCAAATATATAATAACTTTCTTTATGATAAAATATAAAGATTTCATAGTGATCTGATTCTGTAATGTGTTTTTACTACTACAACATTACTGTACAACATTTATACATGTGAAGACGAGCCGAGAGTACAGAATATTATGCTGTAAATAGAAAAATTAGCTAGACTAGATAGCTAATATGTGCATATTAACAGCCTTGAATTAACCATAATTTAATATTATTACCATAACATGATTAAATGTTAATAAATTAAGTGTATCAGCATCACAAATCAAAAAAGAAATATGTTACGTCGCTTTTTGTAAGTTTCATTACAAAACAGCGTGGGGGCACACCTGCGCTTATGATTTCCCGATGGTAAAAACAAATTATATGTTGTTGTATTACTTTTTTACAAAGGTCAAACTCAAATGCAGTTGCGGGTTTTAGACCAGCAAATGTGTGCAAATGTGTATTTAAAACGGCACCGGCGGCATCACATTACATTTTAATCAACAGGTTACAAACTAGTTTGTTGTAGCTATATGGGTGCTCAGTTTTTCCTGTTGTAAAATATATTTGGACAAAATCGCAATTTACAAAAGATGAAATGTGTATGCACGGGCTATTTAAGTGTAGGCTGTATATTGGCAATAACTAGATGGCAACTGCTAGACGTCTCTCGTCCCACATGTCTCAGTCAGACATCAAATAGGTAAAATATTGTCTTTATAGACATAGTGTTTAGTACTTATTCAAACATCAAGATCTTTGTTTACCTTTGCAAAACTTCGATCAGCTGCCTGCTGATGTGCGGCTGCTGCGGAACTGTAGTGCATTCAGTCAATGCATATTATATATATATAAAGGAGAGGGGGTGCCCTTTTTCCAGTTTCGACACGTGCCCCTCAAAAGGTCTGTGCACGGCCCTGTCTGTGACCCATTTTCAACTCAGTCAGACTGATTAACACTCGCAGAGGAAACACAATCGACCCCAAGACCAAAAGCTGTGTTGTGCTTGCACCTACCATAATGAATATAAAAAATAGTGTGGGGAGGTTTTGGACACGGTGACTCTTGAATGTAAACGGCACTTGTAGAGAACGTTTTGAAAGATAAGCCCTAGTGACTTTGTGCAAGTAAACACTGCCCTGAGTCACGACCGCTGATGGTCAGTGGGAATACATGGCACTATGCTTAACATGTGACAAATGAGGCTGAGAAAAGAGATAAAGTTTGGAAACTTTCTTTTCAAATCCAACCAACCTGGGGTTGGAGAGGACACCGCTAGGAGACCCCTCTGGATCATGTCCCCTCTTTCTCCTCTATTGCGTGGCAGCATGGGAGTATTCCAGGTTATTAGGAGTTCCCGATTGATGTTGGGGCTGTGCGGTGTCTCACTGCTCAGACAAGGGAGGAGGGTGAGGTGATGATGTCATTGGTTTCGATTTTTCACCTTGCGTTTGCCACAGAACTCCCAAAAAGGGCGTTGTGCTCGAAAAGCACATTTAACAGTGGGAGCTTTTGAGGGTCCTTCAGGGTGGTACCCGCCAGCCACAGGTGAAGGTGGAGCCCCACTGAAGACGCCATGGCCCTCCTTGAACAAATTGTAAAGGCCAGTGCCAACTGTAAGATGGCGGCCGAGGCTTAGCCAACCTCCTCAATCACCGCTGGAGTGAGAGAGGCCCGATTAAGGAAAAGAGGTCAGGGAGGCCGCTAGCACAGCAATATTGGATGAGTCTCCCACCAATTGCGCTGAGAGCACGTAGGACTTCTCCGTAAAGGGAAGCCGCCAGTCTGTCCTTGGACTCAGACATGCTGGGAAGTCACGGCGGAGAGAGGGGAGGGCGGGCTCGAACGCCACGAGCGTGGGTCCCGCTCCTGCCTCCTCGGTGTCTGAGGAGTCATCCTCGTCATCCTCGTCAGGGGCTGAAAGAGAGAACTCGGCACTAGCAGGCTTTTCCACCGGAAAGTCACGTGCGGAGCGTTCCTGTGCTCCTGGCAAAAAATCCATCAGAACTTTGAGGGAACACAGGATGGCAATTCCGGGACGTTGTTCACGAGAACGTCGACAACCTCCTCCAATGAAGCGGCGTCAAGGAAAAATGCCTCACGTCAATGCCGAATCTTGGTTGTTAAGGCCGTGCACACAGGGCAGCTGGGGTTAGGGATGAGAGCAGCTTGTGCCTGTTCACGCCCCAGGGATGCCATGCAAAAGCCCCAGGGTCTCGCCATCCTCGGCAAGGCGGCGGCAGCGGCAAGCCTTGTCTCTCAATTAGACTAGGAAGACATATCTTGTGGAATCTTCGACAGTTTGACGAATTAGAAAAATTCAAGAAATATCGTCATTCAGACGCAGCAGACATTCGCTGAAGTGAAAAAGAGTACTAGATTAGGGTCCAACCCCATTATACAAGGGTCGCAATGTCACCCCATTGTTCAGTGACGGATATTTAAGTTTTTTTCAGATGCCCCCTGCTTCGCAGGGAAGGTAAACCACTAGAGCAGACAATATAGAACAGGCATGATATGTCCACTTCCATCACTGTTTGCCGTCGATACCGTCCGTATTCTAATAAAATGGATAAGAGTTCAACCAAGTTACCTATTTTTCCTCATTTTTATATTGCATACTGATATAAAACTGTCAAGTACGGCAAAAGCGCAGAATCTTCCTATGAGCTGAAACTAGTGTTGCCATGTCAGTGAACTTCCCGATGAGCACTATTTCAATGTGAAAAAAACTAACATTTTTTGTCTCTAATGAAGAAATAAAAGTTAAATTAAGAGAATAAGGAAGTCAGTTAAATATAATGTTAAATATAATTTAATTAGAAACAAGTATTGTGAAAATATGTCAACTCTTTTGTGTATAAAGCAATTGATCTAGTTTATAGGCATTTTCTATGGTTTTGAGTCCTGAAATTCCCCAGAACCTGGCAACCGTGGCTGTAACACTATTTCCAGATCTGTGTAGTTTTGATTCGCCGGTATCAGCGTAGTGAGTAGACTATTGAACTTGAAACAACCCAGGTAGCAAAAAATATCCACAAGGCTTCATTTTGCTGCCAGACCTAAGCTGTCGGCTATAGGGGAGAAAGTCTTTGCTGCTGAATACGTCACTCCCATTGTTTGCTATTGTTTGCTATTGAGATGCCAACTGCTTCTATTCCTCTTTCGGTTGCCTCCATCTAATGAACCGCGGCCAGCTGGCGGCAAGCTGCTTTGAAATACAAGGATTTCTGTAATCTCAAAATTGATCTGCCAGCTTTGTTTAGCATTATGGAAATGACATTTAAGTAAGAAAACATTTGTTGATTCTCCAGTACTGAATTATCACTGTTTAACTCAGACATTGCAATGTTATTTACCTTGAAAAATGAATAGTCTACCAATAAAAATAAAGTATGTTCTCTATGTGTATACAAGCAAACAATTTTCTTAAGCCTGCAGAACAGTGTTTTGTCCACCAGGGCTGAAGAATCACCAGGATCGAAATCCAAAGCATCAGGATCCACGATCCAATGTTCTGCATTACCCCCAGATTTGAAAAATGCTCTATTTAGCCAGATATCACGTCGGGGTCACCATTTGTTGTGAGGAGGACTAATATCATAATTATGCACTTGTGAAAATTAATACATTAATAATTGATATCTTCTCTTTTGCTAACTAAAACAAAGAGTTTTATCCTTTCCATCCAGGTGCAACCCCATTTTCTCCAGCTGCATAAAAATGGGAATCACAGCTCACTGGCCATTGAAAGTGGGAACAAATTAATAGTATCGACATATTTACATTGCTTACATTATTCATAGACTTTAGGTTGCCAAACTGGTGCAAATACCATTAGTGCAAAGGAACTGGCTGTGCACATTTACATGAACTCGAAATGTCCCACCCCAGGGAGAAACATACATTTGACTCTGTGGAACCTTGCTACATATTCTGGCCAGCCAACTATATAGTTCTCTGTAAAGAGAAACATGACATGTGCTACAAGGTGGTAAGTGTATAAAAAATTATCCCTTTATGGGACGATCAAGAAAACATTAAATGTCATAATATTTTTTCCATGGGCTGTTGTATTACATAAGTTGATCTGTTGGTCTTCACCCAATTGGGGATTGATTTGGAGTTGGGGAATGACTTTGCACCCCCCTTTCCCTATATCTTAACTCCTCTCAGGAAGTCCTTTGTGTTGAATAAGGTGTGAAGCCTGGAGTATACTAGATGTTCCCGACCTGGCGCACGCCAAAGTGACGTCATGGGAGCACCGTAACTATTTATAATCGTGCGTGGTGCTCGTGACACTAGTTGCAGTATTCTCCTGAACAGAGGTGTCGCAACTGAGGAGAGGCTACCGACTTTGATATTTCTATGGACTAGAAGAAGAAAAAGGTAAACTATGGCAGAACTGGCAGCAGCATTGACGTTAATGTCAACAGTGGTTAAGATTATCTTAACTGAGTTGTTATGAACCATTTCCAGTTTTATTATGAACCATTAACTGTGTTATTATGAATAGTTTACTGCGCCCTTGAACTTGTCCATGCTTCCTGTTTCCATTTTGTTGCGCGCCACTGAAAAAAAAGGGTGGTGCGCGCCTTTGGCGGTGGTAGCCGAGCGTACTGCGCATCTGCAACACAGCCTCAAACTGAGCTTGACGACATAGATTTGACGTGAGCAACCTGTCTGAAAGTTGTACTTCTTCTCGTAGCTGTGCCAAGAGAAATCTGAATCATATGTTATCTGCCACATACTAAATTTTATTTTCTATTTTCTATTTTTTGTCTATTTTCTTCATCATGTTTTGTATCTGCCATCTAGTGGGCCGGAGAATTAGCGCATGCACAATAAAACACGTCGGTAGCGTCTGGGAAACCAATGCCCCAGTGTGAACGGCGACGCAGCGTAACTAGTTGCTACCTCCAACAGAGGTGCTAAATTGTTTCGCAACTACGTTGCAACGGATGGCTAAAATTGCTGTTGTGAGCCGCGGCCTTTAAGCACTCATAGTTTTCAACAGCAAATAGTGTTCAGTGAACATCCCACCTAAACCTTATAGATGTTAGTCGGACTTAAAGTAAGCCGTTTGTGCTCAAACACACGTTAGTGTTTCTGTGTTGAATAGTGTGACAAAATTCTTCCACAGTAGAGATAAAAGTATTAGACATTTGGTTGCTGTCATTTTGCACAAAGAGCTACATGAATAAGTTAGCAATTAACAAAGCATCAGGTGTTGTATTACTGTGTTCAATAAAACAAGTGGTATTTGTGCTGCAAGGTTTTCTTTATTAAATAAGTACATTGAAGAGTTTGAAAGTCAGTGACAAAATGTGTAGAAAGTATCAAAGTGTACAACATATAATCTTCCCATATGAATGTATTGTAAACAATTTCATTATCTGTTGTATTGTGTCATTACAGTTACGAATGTAACCCCTAATAAAAATAATTGTTTTGTCTTAATATCCAATCTTTATGAATCAATTGATCAAATGTATTATAAAGCCTATTGTACATTACGTTTTTTTACTAGGTTCTTATACAGATATACTAGGTTCTCATACAGATACCTGGCATGAAACCCCAAAGTGCAATGAGAAACTCCCTATTAGTTATGGAACCTAGGAAGAAATCTAAAGAGGGGACAGACTTCATGGCCTGGCAAGTCCAATTCTGGCTGTGCCAGATGGAGTTTTTAAATGGACATGTCCGATATCGGCCACATCGTTTATCAGTACATATCCAGGATCAGTAACTGAGATGTGAGATGGTGGGCTGTGCCATGAATTTTCTTGCTGAATCTAGATCAGCACATAGGTGGACTTGTACAGGGATGGCCAGATGGGGAATGGCTGAAAAACCAGGTGGACTGTGGACAATTGAAGGGTCCTTATTACAAGGGTTCAGGTCCTCCTAGGAACATCAGGACAACAGAACCATTAGAATGATCTCACCTAAGGTCCAATAGCTCAATATCTTATGAGTATGCAACCTGAGGATTCGTTGATGTGAAATACATTGATTCACTGACTCCAAAGTGGGTTTTACTAATTCCGTCATAGACTGTCTTCTAAACAAACTGAAATTATTGTTCTTTGGAACATTTATTTAATCCAATTCAAAGCACTTCATTAAACAAATAGGTATGATGCATGTTTAAAGCATGTGACCAGCTTTTGTCCATTTATGTTTCGATGTCAGGGATGTTTTCACTGTGGGCTCTGGCAGGTAAGCATTCACAGTTGTAGATGTTAATCTCTGGGACAGATACACTCAATCAGGGTAACCCTACTACATAGCAGGGGCCATCTGGACCTAGGAAGGAGAGGTGGAGCAACATGTATTAGTGAGCTTTTTGAAGGTGTAGCCAAATAAATACAGTGTACATTTGGCTACAGTGTACTAGAGTACTATATTAGAATGTACAGTATTTTTACCACATTCTGGCTTTACACACGTCTCACATTACCTCGTCTACCATGCCAATGGTGATCTCCAGCACTGAATGTGTTTGAGGCCCACTCCTGTTTTCAGGATCCTGCTCTGATGGATTTTTTATGAGTTCCAGCTCCCATCTCCTGCCATGGTGCCACACAAAGACACAAAGGTTAGAGCCTCCATGTTGAGCACATTGGAAACACATATGCCCCTGATCTCAAACACACACCCTTCACCTTTCCCTCTCCCCTCTGTCAGAGGCCAGTGGATTGTTTCTCCACTTCCTCCCCCACAAGCCAATATACTGTGGGCATTGGAGGAAAAATAAGAAAAGACACAGGCCTGGGGCAGAGCTACACTCAGTCTGGTTAACACTACTGCTTTGCACAGGCCACCTGGAACTGGGAGGTAGACAGGATTTATTTAGAGAGGTTGTGTAAACTTTGTATGGTTGTAGGGTCATCAGTGTTAGGTAGCAATAGTAGGAATGCCAGACATGGCTGAGTGTATGGGGGTCACCTGTCATTTAAAATGCTTATGGTGATCCTCTGCAATGGGGACCTGTTATACCGGCTATCTTTCTGTTTTGTTGAAATACATTTTTTAATGTAGTGTTAGCCTTTGCCGGCTTACAGTAAAAGGGGCAGACACTATAACCCATGATATCACTTTATTTTGCAGGTAATACAATATGGCTAATTCATCATAAACACACAACAGTGCAACACTGTAGCCCCAACAACACAAAATGCTCATACCCATATTCAACTGAAGTAACTATCCGAAATTATCATCACAAAATAAACATGCGATGATAGCTCGACTCGGAGACCAAATTACTTTCCCCAGATGTTTGCTGTGTGTGTTTAAGAGCAGACCTTAAGGGCTGGCAGATAATAGGCGAACAATGTTTTCCTGATACCTCTACTGGAGATACACTTAGGAATAAACTTGGAATGTTGCAAAAGAGCTTAGTTAAAGTACTACCATTTAATTCCAATAATACACATAAAATTATACAACTTCAACCAGGAAATGAATTACAAACTACATACCTATAACATATGTCATCTCATATCCTTCTGTTAAATTTGACTATACAGCATAATCTAAAAAATATAATAATAAATATCCTGACACAGGGCTATAGCATGTATGAAGATGCTAGGAGTATTGGTTAACGATTACGACTCCCAGAACTAACTCAAACAAGAGATTTTATCCTCTACGTTCAGGTGTTGCCCTTTTCCTCTGCTAACTGTTAACTTCTGTAACGATGACTAGGACAAGCGGATAATCATACAATAGGTATTATTTATTGACACGCAGTATCCCAATAAAGAGTAGTCAGGCAGAAACAGGTCGATACACAATGTTGGTAGAAGAACAGAATCGCACAGGCAGGGTAGTTTTCTAGACAGGCAGGTAGACGCTACACTTGAATCTCAAATAGAAGTACAAACTCAGAATCCAGAGGCGTCAAGGGCAGGCAAGGTATCGATACACATAAATCCACGGGCAGCAGTACAAGAGGGCAAATCCAGAGAGAAAAAACAAGGGCAGAGTAAACAGGTCGTACCAATATAGACGGAATATGCAGATAAACCAACAATACCTCACAAGGGACAAAAGGAATTACCAGGCCTATATGTACACACAATTGGCTTCATCACATCTGATCAATATTCCGGTGATTGCGCTATGGTATGTGAGATGCATTCCTGGTGAACGGGATGTTGGTCATTGCCGGATCTGGTTAACTGATTCCGAGAGCTTGTGGATCCGTGCAATGCGGGCATTACGACTTCCTTCTTGCTAAAACAATAAAAACAATCACGTTCTACAAGCCAAATCATGTTCTATTTTGAGTGTTGGATTAAAAAAGATTTGGCTAATTTTCAACATGGTCTCTGCCTCTGACTTGACTGATTTAATGATGTTGTCATCCGCAAAAGTCAGATGCTGGAAACCGGTAGTCACTTGGTTGGAAATCCAAGTAACACATTGTGATTGTTTATATAATTTATATGTATTCGACAGAGTTACCAGCCCCAAATAGACCAGTAATATCAGAATGTACGCCACGCCTAGTGAGTGAGTGACTCAGACTGATAGCTTGCCTTAATCTGAAATCATGTCCTCTATTTGTGTCTCTGAACATCTGTTTGTTCTGTCATCAATGCTGCAATGAGCCTCGAATGTTGAAAGAATGTTGGAAGATTGACACATGGACCATAACTCATCATGTACTAGGGTCTAGTAATGGGCAAACAATTCTAGCAGCAGGATATAATGCTGGCAGCACTAACTCAGATTTTATTTTTCAAAATAAAAGCCACATAGAAATTTAACACAATGCAAGGCATTACAACAATGGTATTTATTTTGAAAAAGGAAATCCTGAGTGCTGCCAGCATAATTTGCCGCTAGAAGAACAGCAATGAAGGTTAATTTGGCTCATAGGACATTTAGTTATTGAAAAGTGTTCTCCAGGCAGATCTGCCTTGGAGGCAGAAGTCATTTGATTGGTTGATTAAAAACTGAGGGCGGATAAAAAAATGTGCACATTAGAATAGCTTTCTCAGTTTTAATTCATATCTAACCGTACACCTAACCTTAACCCTAACCACACTGGAGTGTTAAAATGCAACCCTGTGCTATATATATATAAAAATCTTAATTATAAATCAAAATTCAACTTAATGTGAGGTCCGCCCTGAGTTTTGAATTAACCAATCAAACGACTTCTGCCTCCAAGGCAGACCTGCCTGGAGAACACTTTACAATAACTAAAGTGTTATGAGCATTAATTTCCCATCACTAGTAGGGTCTTCTTAACATCTTGTTTAGACCCCCTTTAGGGATAGGATTTTGGACACTGTTGGTTTGAGCGTAGCCACATGTAGTAAGGTTAAAACAGTACCTAGATGTCTAGGCTGTGGGATTAGCATCACATGAACCAACACACCATCTGTGAATTTTGTCCAGATTAAAATTCTGGGTTTGAACTAGTCACCTGTAGGGACAGCTAGGTTTATACAATGCAATTTCATAATGTGTCCTATATGTGTGGAGCAACATGCTTGCATTGTATTGTGGCAAGAGTCAGATCCGTTATGTTGTAACACTTTTTTGGATCTGTGCCATTAAGCACAACACATCATGTCCTCATTACAATTCCTTTTGAAATTAGAAATCATGCACTGCATTGTGTGTGAAATCCTTACCCCATCTAAACTGCTGTTTCAGATTTTTTTTACATACTTTTATACAATAAATAATATATTCTACAGCTTTTGGAAACTGGTAACGGAAAGAATGGCCCTCATTCGTGCGTACGATCAAATTTGAAGTTAAAAGTATTGTACAATCATTTTAACGACACAGATGGATTTCATCAATATTATCTTTGTCGTATACTTAAGATCAAAACCACGTCTGGTCGCAGACGGTGTAAACTCTAACCAACGTAAAACTATACGATCGTTAAGGTCTAATGCTTGATTCGCCATAAGACCATCATTATCACGAAAAACAACATGGCGCATGATAGCAATTTGACTGTGGTTTGCTCTTTATTAGAGTTTAATTAAGTAAGATATCTGATTGAAAGTGTTCTCTACTAAAACTTTCGTTTCACGTTTATTTGCAAGAACAACCGGATGTTGTTGACTGTTTGGTGGCTGGTGACGCATGTAATTGTGTGGTTGTGTCCATTGGTTGTGTCTTCTTGTGTTCATGTGATGCTGGTGGGTGTGTTAATGTGACGCATGTGGGTGTGTTCTTTCTCTGGATTCATTGCGACGTTTCAGTAAAGTTCTAAGATGGCGACTGTGCATCTGAGGATCGGGGACCTGGTTTGGTGAGTTATTAATTTAACATTGAGTCATTTTATTTTTTCACCTAAATCTTTTTTCTTCTTTTGTTGCTGTACCATCTAAACCGACGTCACGTATTGTGTTGCATTACATCGGGTACACGTTAAGAAACGTCCCATTACAGCTAGCTGTCGACTGAATACAAACAAATAAAGCTCCTGCCTGTCCAGGACAGTAATCAGCGAGGTGGTTAGCAGGCTAAGCTACACAGGATAGCTAAACTCACCGCACCCAGAAGTGAAACCAGGCGCAATGTTGTGTTAAATCTAGCCTGATTATTTTTTGTTTACTAATAACTGTGTACTGTAATATCTGACAAACTGCAACAATTTAACGATGGACAACTTATTTAAATGACGTCTGCTAGTGTTAACTAGTACAGTCAGTAGCTACCTAACTAGTACTCTAGCTAGATTATTCGTGTTAAAGCATGTATGTAGGTACCTATTATCTAGTCCTCTGGCTGGACACCGGACCAATGTTTGGATTCAGCGCTTGCTGAGATGAGCTCAACTTAGTTAGTAGGTAAATGTCTATGTAAATAACTTGTAATAATTGAAAACCTCAATGTCATGGTTAAACACCAATCAAATTAGCTATGTCACTTGTGTTTTAGGGGAAAGCTTGGGCGCTATCCTCCATGGCCAGGAAAGGTAAGATCTACTGAATACAGTACTAGTTAACTAAATCTGAATACCACTGTAGGTTGAATTTTGAAGGCATTACAAAGGACATGAGCTACTGTACCTAGCTACACACAGTTCATTTTGTGTTCCTAGGTCGTCAGTCCTCCAAAGGACCTGAAAAAGCCAAGAGGCAAAAAATGTCACTTTGTGAAATTCTTCGGCACGGAAGACCAGTAAGTAATACAAAAAACTTTTCTGTCACACACACGTCTTTTTCTCACATCAGTAACCCCTTCGGCGTGTTTCTGTTTGGGTGCAGCGCCTGGATTAAGGTGGAGCAGCTGAAGCCATACCACCCTCACAAAGAGGAGATGATTAAGATCAACAAGGGCAAACGCTTCCAGCAGGCGGTGGATGCTGTTGAAGATTTCCTGAAGAAAAAAGAAAAACAGGGTGGCAAGGACCAGGTAAGGCACCTCTACCTCCAAAGATTTAGAGAACATAGCATTAAAACACAGTTTTACCTACACCTACTATAGCAATAATACTACTAGTATATATAACTTTTCAAGGACCCAGATGCTTTACAATACAAGGAAAACATTGGAAAATCAAAATATCCCAAAGCCACAATAGACTACCAGTTGAGGAGATTGTAGTCATGTAGATGACAGGTGCGGTGGATAGTCCCCAACATGAGAAACACAACAGCTGATGTTGTTAGTGCTATATGGGGATTTATAACCTCACTCCTCCTCATCCTGTAGTTTTACTGTGACACAACAGGGAGATATGGGTCATGATATTTATTCGGTGTGTTTTAGATGCCAGGGATCAGGGAAGGAGGAAGTGGCAGTGTTTTAGAAACAGAAGTGACATCAACATTTGAGAGAACTGACTTTAGATCATCGATCTTTAACTGTGGTTATTAAAACAGTTGGACTATGTTATGGTTATACAGAACTCAGAGAGATGCATAATCAGATGAATGTGCCATGACTTGTCATATTCACTCACCTAAAGGATTATTAGGAAAACCTGTTCAATTTCTCCTTAATACAATGATCTACTCAACCAATCACATGGCAGTTCCTTCAATGCATTTAGGGGTGTGGTCCTGGTCAAGACAATCTCCTGAACTCCAAACTGAATGTCAGAATGGGAAAGGTGATTTACCCAATTTTGGGCATGGCATGGTTGTTGGTGCCAGACGGCCGGTCTGAGTAATTCACATCTGCTCAGTTACTGGGATTTTCATGCACAACT
>JACXGM010006156.1:15063-33515 GCA_016801145.1 Umbra pygmaea
GTGTGAAAAGGGAAAAACATCCAGTATGCGGCAGTCCTGTGGGCGAAAATGCCTTGTTGATGCTAGAGGTCAGAGGAGAATGGGCCGACTGCTTCAAGCTGATAGAAGAGCAACTTTGACTGAAATAACCACTCGTTACAACCGAGGTATGCAGCAAAGCATTTGTGAAGCCACAACACGCACAACCTTGAGGCGGATGGACTACAACAGCAGAAGACCCCACCGGGTACCACTCATCTCCACTACAAATAGGAAAAAGAGGCTACAATTTACAAGAGCACACAAGTGGACAGTTGAAGAATGGAAAAATGTTGCTTGGTCTGAGTCTCGATTTCTGTTGAGACATTCAGATGGTAGAGTCAGAATTTGGCGTAAACAGAATGAGAATGAGATGGATCCATCATGCCTTGTTACCACTGTGCAGGCTGGTGGTGGTGGTGTAATGGTTTGGGGAATGTTTTCTTGGCACACTTTAGGGGCCCTTAGTGCCAATTGGGCATCGTTTAAATGCTACGGCCTACCTGAGCATTGTTTCTGACCATGTCCATCCCTTTATGGCCACCATGTAGCCATCCTCTGACGGCTACTTCCAGCAGGACAATGAGTTGACTGTACTAAAATGGCCCCCACAGTCACCAGATCTCAACCCAATAGAGCATCTTTGGGATGTGGTGGAACGGGAGCTTCGTTCCCTGCATGTGCATCCCACACATCTCCATCAACTGCAAGATGCTATCCTATCAATATGGGCCAACATTTCTAAAGAATTTCAGCACCTTGTTGAATCAATGCCAAGTAGAATTAAGGCAATTCTGAAGGCGAAAGGGGGTCAAACACAGTATTAGTATGGTGTTCCTAATAATCCTTTAGGTGAGTGTATATATTAGGTATTTTAACAAGATTGGGAAACCCTTCAGGTTTTTAGTCTTATTAAGCTGTCAGTGCACACATGTCCTGTCCAGATAATATAGATCAAGCTGCCTCGCACCACAACAACTTATCTGCCAGTGCCCTATGTGCCATTCTGATTCAATCAAGGTTTGAGGACTCTTGAATCTGTTTATAATAGAGCTCTAAGGGTAAATCTGCTTTTCCAATAGAGTTCTGAGGGTAAAGGGGAGTCCAAAGGTAAGAAAAATCCAACTAAACCCCTGAAGATCCTGGAGGAAGATGACGAGGACCTTAGTGCCCTGAAAGACCCCTCTGAGAAGGTTAGTAACAAACAAAGTGGAAGTTTATTTGGATAAGATAATCAGTGTTTTTAAGAGCTCTAATGAGTGTGAAATTTCCCATCCAATGGCTTGATAATTTGGATGAGTCATCTGTGCATTGACCATGAACATAAAATTTGCAGTGGCGACGTGCCAATGAGACAAAATACAATGTTCCCAGGTCTTAAAGTCTATTTCCAGGAAAGATGTCTTCAGTTTCACAAACTGGCGATTCAGCCAGTATTTCAGAAGCCATTCCTCCTTTGATATTGCACCTTTTCTATGTCACAACAAAGGATTTCTAACTGACATCTCCGTTTTTTGTTTACCTAGTCAAGCCAACCCTCACTACTACCGTACAATGAAACCACAGTCCCCGACATGCTTTCCAGCACTAGATTGTCTAGGCTTCGAATTGACTTCAAGGGTAATGTTTGTCTCTCTCCCTGAAGGACCTTACTGACTCAGACCCAGAGCCGTCCAGTCTTGAGCGGCTAGGGGGCCTGGGGGCGGCTGGAACAGTCTCGGGATTCAAATGGGAAAGCAGTGTAGGTGAACCCCCCCCTTTCCCGTGGCCTGCCTTGCCTTGCTATATCCTATCTTAACCCCTGTTTGCCTTCACATCTGCACGCTACGCTAGACAAAGCAGTGGGAACCCGCTGAGTAGAGGAGCCTTGGACATATTACTGCCTAATGTTGGGACAATGTTTGTCCCCGCCCAGCACTAAGATTAAACTGACATCTATATCCGCTACTTCCTTGAGTTAAGACTGCACTTATTCTAGGATTATGTATATATGTTTACATTATACTATGTTTATATATTTACATTAGTTGGTTAAGTTCAGTAGGCTAAAGGCACTGTCAAATGGGATCAGGCTAATTATGTTTTATGTCTGGGCTGGAACAAATGCCTGAAGCCTTTTGTGGCTCCAGGGTTGGTGACCAGAAATTAACGCACAAAGCTGAGTGCTTTTGAACAAAGTTGCTGAGAAGGAAATTATCAAATATGATTGACATATAATTGTTATTCATACTTAAGGCATGAATGATCCAAATCACCAGAAGATGCTTGCTTTGTTTTTCTGACTTCAACAGTTTCTGACTTCAACTTATCTGCTTCAAAATACACATTATTATTTTTATTTATTTATTATTGTTGGTATTGTAACACGGGGCAAGTTTTTTTTGGTGCTGATCAGCTTCTGTTCTAGTAACGTTTGAGATTGTTCCGGAAATACAAATGCTGTGCAGGCCTACTTAAACATTTATTTGGATTAATTGTTGCCATTCACAACTTTTGTCCAAATATGGCTGTCTTTTTAGAGCATGACAACTATGTTGTGGGTTCGATATCCGCAGGGGACAAGTAGAGAAATGTATTCACAGCTACTGTAAGTTGCTCCGGATAAGAGCGTCTCCTAAACGATGGGAACATTTATTTTTACTGGTGCAACTCGAACAGAAATAGTGGACTACTTATGGACAGTTGTTGAAATATACAATTCTGTTTGCCTATGTCTGTAGACTAAAGACTTGTGCAGAGTAGACCTGTGTAGAATGTGTTTTTCTGGAACAACCCCTCCATGAATGTCTGCTAAATGGCCCCTCATTTTTTCTATAGTGCACTTCTTTTAACCTATGCCCTACAAATGATATAGTGCATCTGGAAAGTATTCACAGCACTTTACTTCTTCCACATTTTGTTATGTTACATCTTGGGCTGGGTGATAAAACGATAACGAAATGTCTCGGGATAGATGCGTAATCAATGTCAATAAAAAATGTGTTCGATAAAATAAAAAAAAGTTCGATAATTTCCTTTGCTTCGTCGGAAGAAACCACCAGTTGCGAAGCAATTTTAGTTGCATAAACAAAGGCACTCACTCTCTGGTAACCTAGCAACGTAGCGAGTGACACGCTAACAGCCAATCATTTAACAGTATGAAGTTTGGTTGCGCAATATTACTGTGTCGTAAGTCGTGTTGGATTCTTCCGTAACTGAACCTGATAAGTGGAAAATTATTGCAGCAGCAAGCGAGGAAATAGTTGAGAAAACGGGAAAAGTCAGCTCACCAGTATGGCAGTTTTTTGTTTTTTAAAAGACCAATGTCGTCTGCAAGTTATGCAAAACCGTCATCCACACCAAGACTGGTAATATCACAAACTTGTTTTCCCCACCTTCTCAGGTCTCACGTTTCTCTGTTTATATTTAACACTTGGCACTATTTTATTACACTTTATTAAGCATTTCTTAAGTATTCTAATTTTGCACCTTAGTGTAACCGATAATTGTTAAGTGTTCATTGCGATTTTATACTTATATTTACATTTAAATTATTTGAGTGTTTTCCATGGTTGTGTTGACATTTCTGCCTTAATAACTGAGGGGATTATAATCAGTGGAAGGTTAAATTTAAAATATAAATGTTTAAATTTAATATATTTTTCCCAGCTCCTTATTGTAAATAGGTCATAAAACAGATCAATAATTATCGATATCGAACAATATGAAACACTTATATCGTGATAGAGTTTTCAGCCATATCGCCCAGCCCTAGTTACACCCTTATTCTGAAATTTATTAAATTCATAATTTCCCCTAATTCTACAAGCAACACCCCATATTGACAATGTGAAAAGTGTGTTTGAAATCTTAGCAAATTTAAATAAAATCAAAACAAAAGATCATGTATGTAAGTATTCACAGCCTTTGCCATGACACTCAATACACTGCTCAGTACTTTGTTGAAGCACCTTTGGCAGCAATTACAGCCTCAAGTATTTTAGTATGATGCTAGAAGCTTGGCACACCTATTTTTGGGTAGTTTCTCACATTCTTCTTTGTAGGACCGCTCAGGCTCCAAGTTGGTTGGGGAGCATTGGTGCACAGCCATTTTCAGATCTTTCTAGAGATGTTCTATCATGTTGAAGTCAGGTTCTCTGGCTGGGCCAGTCAAGGACATTCACAGATTCACAAAGACATGACATTTGCCATTCAGGCCATAGAGTTCAATCTTTGTTTCATCAGACCAGAGATTTTTTTTCTCATGATCTGAGAGTCCTTCAGGTGCCTTTTGGTAAACTCCAGATAGGCTCTTGTGTGCCTTTACTGAGGAGTGGCTTTTGTATGGCCACTCTACCATACAGGCCTGATTGGTGTAGTGCTACAAAGATGGTTGTTCGTCTGGAAGCTTTACCTCCACAGAGAAATGCTGGAGCTCTGTCAGTGACCATCGGGTTTTTGGTTACCTCCCTGACTAAGGCCCTTATCACTCAGTTTGGCCGGACGGCCAGCTCTGGGTAGGAGGGGTCCTAGTATTTCCAAACTTCTTCCATTTATGGATGATGGAGGCCACTGTGCTCTGTATCGTTCCCCAGATCTTTGCCTCGATATAATCCTGTCTCAGAGGTCTACAGACAATTCCTTCTACTTCATGGCTTGGTTTTGTGCTCTGGCATGCACTGTTAGCTGTGGGACGTTTAGACGTGTGTGTGCCTTTACAACTCATGTCCAATCAACTAGATTTATCGCCGGTGGACTCCAGTCAGGTTGTGCATACAAGATGCATCTGAGCTCAATTTTAAGTGTCATTGCCAAGGCTGTGAATACTTATGTGCTTTAGTAAATTTCCTTAGATTCCACAAACTACTTTTTTTATTGTCATCATTGGGTATGTTTTGTGGAGTTGAGGGGAAAATATGAATTTTATCAATTTCAGAATAAGGGTTGTAACATAACAAAATGTGGACAAAGTGAAAACTTTCTGGATGCACTGTAGTGTACTGCCTTTACCTATTCCCTATTTGAGACTCAGTGTGCTTTGACCTATTTAGTCTGCAAATTGGAGGGAGTGCAATATTGTTGAACTATTCTTTCAATTGGGTTGAGTTCACTTCATTTTCCTGAAATAGGATGCAGTGTACTACTTTTATCCAGGGCTTAGGTTGAAAGTGGTGCCATATTTAGGAGACTGTGTGCATTTTAGGAGGCCCTCTAAACCAGGCAGGGAGTCTCTGGAAAGGTTAAACTTCTATTACTAGTTTCCAATTGAAATCTCTTCCATTGTAGCCAGTACAGGATGACCCCCATTTCCACCACTTTCTACTCAGCCAGAGTGAGAAGGTAAGCGGAAACCCTTCGGCCAACGTTTGGTTTACTCAATTTGGAGTTTGGTGTCACGATTTGTCAGCCCTCTGCACTTACTGCCTACTGTTGTTTTTGAGGTGTTTCGGGGGGACGTTTTAGTCTGGGTACCACTTGCTTGGGCTGAATCCATGCCTGGTCATGTTAAACGCATGCTGTTTGATCAAGGTCAAATAGTGGAGAATTTTACCCTAGGTACCAATCTTAGATACACTCCCACTGTCCAACTCAAGGCAACGTCACCATATGCTGTTTGAGGCAGGAAAGTAGCCCTGAAGCGTGTGACCAATCAAGGAGTGTTCTGCAGTTTGATTCTTCCATTGTCTGGTGCTCTCTCATTATGGATTTACTGTGGTATTACATATTAAAGTTATGTTATTTTGGTTCTGCACACCAGCACATTGGATTTGAAATGAAACACAGATTGTAATGTAAAATAGAGGTCTTCAAATACCTGATTAAAGCCAATTGTCTTCACTTAGTCATTGTTTTTATGTTCAGATTCAATGTGCATGAATACAAAGCCAAAACCACCAAACTTGTGTTGGTGTTGAAATATTTAAAGACTGCAGTGTAAATCCATTAAGCAAAGGGTGTAAGTAGAGTTCCCCAGAGTGAAGAATCAGGATGCCACATTCACCCGACTCGGAAATGTCCAGCTTGCTAAGTGGTTGAAGGCAACACACAATCAACTTGAACCAGTCAGCAAGTCAAAGTTCCTAGAGGTCAATGACGGCAGCAGACATCGGTTGGGGAATGTTTTACCCGGCATTGTTTCTCCACCATGACTTTCTTTCCCTCTTTTGTCTAGTTAACTGTGTTGCCTCAGTAGATCAATAAATCAACCTAAATGTTTAGATGTACACTACCCTGCAACTTTCCTTGCCTTAATTTATGGAAATTTACTGGCATTTGTATGCAGCACAGCAAGAGAAATCACCTGGATGATTGTAATTTTTTCCAAGCACTTTGTTTTTGGTGTGTCTCCCTTAATCTTACTGCTCTTGCATGGATTTCCTTTCCTCTTTGTCCCAAATGGCTCCCTATTCTGGAGGTAATGCACTACATTTGACCAGGGCTCTTGTGGTAAAAGTAGCACACTATGTTCACAGCCTATGGTACATTTTGAGGCAGATTTAAATCAGTTGGAAAGATTTAAAATCAAGTTGGATGGGAGGCCTAAAGCTTGGTCCGGCTGTGAGCTCCAAAGCCGTGCGTTGGTAGGACACAAGTCGAACACCACACACACCACCCAACTGGAAGTAACTGTTAAGCAAAGTGGCATGTGGTTAGACTGAACACCATCAGCATGGTACGTCCTGGTCTTCCCTGGCTTTTACAAGCATCATTATCAAACAGAAACAGTTACTCATACCACAGCACCAAACTGTAATTGTGCAAAAAATCACAGGTAGAGACACAGAAAAATATATCCTGTAAATAGACATCCCCCAGTTTTAACTTTTATTTTTTAATTTTCTCTGAGAATGACATTTTGTCTGGTCAGTCGGTGCTACCAAAACAGAGCTAGCATGCTACCAACCTCTAGTTAGCATTAGCCTAGTGACTGACTAACCCTGCCTGAACTAGGAATGCAATGTGTTTTAGCTGTTGGTGGTCACATGGTAAATAGCACCACATTCCACATGTAGTGCACCTGTGTTGGCCAGGGCCCTGAAATGGTGCACTATCTTGGGTACAGGATGCCATTTTCTGTGTGGCCAGTGTATTCTGCTGTCTGTGTGTGATGTAACATTTTCTCCCCACCTCCACAGCCTGCCTCGTCCATGGAGCCGATTAGCAAACGCCTGAAGATTGTTGAAGAAGTGAGTAACGAATTGTTTTGCCCAAATGGCACCCTAATCCCCTTTTCCCTTTGAGCACCGCAATTTTGTAGGAAGCTTGTTGATATTTGGAACAGCAGACTTAACTGCTTTGAGTTGACGTAACTGCCATTATTTGTTATGTGTTTTTGTGGTCTACAAAAACATTTACAATCCCTTAGACTTAACCATCTTCATAATGGAAAGAAACATTTTTAAATGTGTGGAATTTCAACTCTGAATGTGTATGCTCATTCACATACTATGTTTTTGATTTGAACAGACCTGCCCTTTAGTATCAATGAAATAAAAAGCTTGCAGTCTTTTTGATAGTTGTGGATGAGGCCCTTTATTTTCTCAGGTGGTAAAGCTGCCCATTCTTCTTGGCAAAAAGCCTGAAGGTCCCATATATTCTTGGGTTGTCTTGCATGAACAGCATGTTTCAGATCTTCCCTAAGTGTCTCAATGATATTGAGATCAGTAGATGGTGATGGTCACTCCAGAACCTTCAGTTTTCATTTTGGAGAATGCAAGTTGTGTCCCACGTGCAGTTTTCAGGATGATGAGTGTGAAGTGTCCAAGCCTAAATAAACCAACTGTTTCATACAGTAGCTACAGTATGGGGTGCTCTTCACTCATTATATATGACCACTGAATTCATAAAACATTTAATGAAAAATAGCTTGTTACTGTGTGTTGTTTAATGCCTCTTCAATAATTAAAATTAAGCAAATTTATTTTTATTTGTCAACTGGCTTTACCCAGGTCAACAATTGTTTTGCTGAAATGTGCAAACTTTTTAACAAAGGCATTTCTATATTTAGTTTTAGTTGCTGCCTTCACAATTCTGTCAGTTAATCCTGTTTATAATACAGAATAGCGCTCTGGACCTGTTTAGTGTAACATGTTATGGTGCTAAAAGGGAACACTTGACATTCCCTATAATTTTTGTATGTTCCTAAACTGTTTGAAGTACTTATTTCACAGTCTTGCTCATTGGTCAACTCTTGCACTCAGGGTAGAGCTAACGCGAGTGCAGCGTCAACTGGAAACAAAGGGTCTGGGCAGATTAATGCGTTTGATGCAACTTTGTGAAATAACAATCATTTGTGTGGAAAAACTAATGTTCTTACACAAAGAAAAACCTTATTCTATGTATTAGGGTTCATTTGCAAACCCGTGAATAGCACCCGGTTACGTACCAGTGCACTGTTAACGCCCTCATTCCAACCAATTTTTCTGGCAGTTGTGGCTGAAATCTTTCGTCTACCTGACTGGCTTGGTATGAACAGATCCTCTAAAAACCATTTCTTTACCAGAGATTGATCTGTGTTGATTGGCATTTTGAAATCTTTGGATATTTTTTTAAATCCTTTTCCTGTGTAGTTCAGCTACTTTTTTTGCAGGTCCTTTGACAGTTCTTTTGGTTTCTCCATGGCTCAGTATCCAGCACAGTCAGTGCAACCCTAGATTGAATGTGCCATGGTCTCTAGAGCTACTTGTTGAATATTTATACAGGTCTTATAAGCACAGAGCAGTAGAGCACAGTTTAGAGGTGGTCAATGGAAAATTTAGCATAAGCTCCTCACTCTGGGGATGCGGCCTTGAGCCTTGTCTCAGCCAACTGTTTATGCCCTTTGCTTACCATTTGACATTTAGCTATATAGTGTATGTAAACACAGCCTCTGCTATATTTTTCCACACAGCAAGTACTAGACAATCTACATAACTACTAAGAGTTGTCTGCATCGTGGGTCCCCGTGGCGTAGTGGGATACATCACTGCATTGCAGGACAAGCTACGTCATGACAGTCAGTGGTTTGACCCAGACTATGGCTTTTTTTTACTTTGCCGGACCCCCAGCATGAGGCAGGGCAAATTGGCATAGACTGCCCTTGATTTGGACTAGATAAGCTCAACCATTTTATCTTGCCAAGTTGCTCTCCAGCGACTTTTTGTATGCAGGTCGAGCACATGCAATTTGAAAATATAGTTGGTGGCCTTAATCATCCTGTACATGATCTGACTAAAGACTTGTTGGATGAGCAGTGTGAAAAGAATCATCTGGCTTGACGACAGGTGGTTGGGTGAGCCATGTGAGTACCCCTCACTTTCCCGCATCTGTCCAAAAAGATGTGGAGCTGCTGACAAGGCATAGTCAACAGGAAATTGGACAAGACGAATTGGGAGAGAAGAAAGCTTAAAAAAATTATGTTTATCTGCAACCCTTGCCTTATGGCAAACTTATGTGTGGAAAAAGTTGTGATTGTTTTTGTTTCTTGTGTGCAGGACACAGGGTCAACGTCGATTCAAGCTGCAGACAGCACTGCTATCAATGGCAGCATCATACCCACAGACAAAAGGTAATAACTGCACACGTGTAGACAGCATGCCAGCCATAGACTCGTGCCACGTCCAGGCACTGCATTTTACATTAAGATGCTTTGCATTGCAGAAACAGGAGATGGATGTCTGCCCTTAAGGGCCCTTTGGCTCAGACCAAGCTACTTACAGGGCACTCTGTATTATAAACCGGATGGTTTAAATCCTAAATGCTAGTGGGCGGAAAGATGTTGGTGAGGAGAGTTCATACCAGAGATCGTGTTAGCTTTTAGTCTGCCTTTTCAAAATGCAGATGCTCCAAAAAAATCTGCGTTTTAAAGATTTTAAATGTGTTCAAATTTAATAAATGAACATGGGTGTACTCTGTGCTCTAGAATGCAGGAAATGGCATTATCGAAATCTGTCGAAATTTGAGCGCTTCGGTGGATATGACGTTCCATCACTCACCGTTAAAGGAGAATTCTGGGCGATTTCAAAACGTAGCTCTGTTTGCATATCGGAAGTGCTATCAGTAGCGTTAATAACTCAAACAATCTGTATTGCCAAAACCGTGTTTACCTTTTGCTGTCAGTATACAACCATTACACATTTACGGGGCAATTTACAAAACGTGCTTTGAGCCACTAAACATGTTCGAAATGTCATTACTAGTCCATATCCATGTGCAGTTATTCCTTATAGTGAACACATCGAATTTGAACAAATAAGTTTGTGTACATACCTCTGTTTATTTCCCATTTTCCAGTAAAGTCCACACTAGTCGATTGTCAAAGTCATACAATGCAATATTCCAAAACATATTTTTTGTCTTTTGTCTCTTCATCATTTAACTGATTATGACAAACACAATTTCTCATCTGTTTCCCCTCCCACAGGATTGGGTTTCTGGGGCTGGGGCTTATGGGCAGTGGAATAGTGTCCAACCTGTTAAAGATGGGCCACATCGTCACCGTGTGGAATCGCACGGCAGAAAAGGTACCGCAAGACAACCAACATGTGAGAAAATTAACATAAACACAATGTCCATTTGTAATTCTGTTATGACAATACTACAAACAAATGCAGTCTGGGACTTTAGAAAAAGATGTATTTTTGAAAACTCCCATTTTGGTCTGTTTTAAAATACTGTTTGGAAGTAGAATGACCATCATACCTCAGTTAGCCATACAATTCACATTTTGGCAAATACCTGGTATGGTAAACAATATTCGGTAACCTATTCTGCTTAGACAGCACAATTACCTACATCCAATGGACAAAAGAAGGCATTTTTAACAACATTCTATATAGCCCATTTTATATGAGGAATATATTTGTAACTATAGCTTAGGTGATGTTTCAGTCACTCTAAAATGTGGTGTAAACATTGTACAAGAAATGTACCCTGGTTTGAATAGAAAATTGGTTTCAATCTAAAATGTCATTCTTCAAGGTTTGTGACATACTGTGAGGTAATTTCCTGTTTTGTTCCTGCCTCCTACCACAGTGTGATCTGTTCATCCAGGAGGGAGCCAGGTTAGGGCGCACCCCAGCAGAGGTGGTGTCCATGTGCGACATCACCTTCTCCTGTGTCTCAGACCCCAAGGCAGCCAGGGATGTAAGTCCAACCCCCTGTTGTCTTAAACAAGTAGCCAAACACAATTTTTTTAATGTATTTGTTAATAAAGGTATACATGATTAATTTTATAAACTTTCAGTGTAGTAACAAGCGATCAAGTGTAAACAAGAGGGGTTCCCCCTGCCATTTCTTTTCTACTTTTTTCTTTTGTCAACTGGAGTGGCATTGAATCAGCTTACCGGCTGTAGTATGCCTACACCTGTTTCAGAGACTTATAAGCTGTCACCAAGATGTTGCCAGAAAACAAGTGTTGTTAAAAGCCCTCTGTCTCTCTCTCTGCCCTCATCTTGTAATGTCCTTATCCCCCCGGGCAGTTGGTGCTCGGTCCAAGCGGAGTGCTCCAGGGCATCAGGCCAGGAAAGTGTTATGTTGAGATGTCTACCGTTGACCCAGAAACCATCACAGAACTCTCACAGGTAGACACAAATGGGGATCTCACACGGCTCACAGACACACTGAAAGCACACCCAGATATACCGTAGTATGCAAAGGTTTAGGCACCCTTGACAATTTCCATGATTTTCATTTATAAATAATTGATTGTTTGGATCAGCAATTTCATTTTGATTTATAAAATAACTGAAGGACAGAATAATATTTCGGTAGTGAAATGAGGTTCATTGGATTAACAGAAAATGTGAAATTCGATAGGGGCATAAATTTGGGCACCGTTGTCATTTTGTTGATTTGAATACCTGTACTGATTACCTAGCACAACCTAGCACTGATTCATTGGAACACAATTGGTTCGGTGAGCTCATTAAGCCTTCAAAGATCGCTTTGTCTCTACTATGAAGAGTGGCAACATTGGGGCCTCAAAACAACTCTCAAATGACCTGAAAACAAAGATTGTTCAACATTATGGTTTAGGGGAAGGCTACAAAAAGCTATTGCAGATATTTAAGATGTCAGTTTCCACTGAGGAACATAGTGAGGAAATGGAAGACCACAGGGACAGTTCTTAAGGCCAGAAATGGCAGGCGAAGTAAAATATAAGAGAGGCAAAGGCAATGGATGGTGGTAATGGTCAAAAACAGCCCACAGACCACCTCCAAAGACCTACAACATCTTGCTGCAGATGGTGTGACTGTGCATCATTTAATAATTCAGCACACTTTGCACAAGGAGAAGCTGTACGGGAGAGTGATGTGGAAGAAGCCTTTTCTGCACATGCCACAGAGTTGCTTGAGGTATGCAAACACATATTTGGACAATCCAGCTTCATTTTGGATGCTGTGGACTGATGAAACAGGTGGAGTTATTTGGTCATAACAAGGGGTGTTATGCATGGTTGCAAAATAATACAGTGTTCCAAGACACACTTGCTACCCACAGTAAAATTTGGTGGAGGTTCCTTCATGCTTTTTGGCTGTGTGGCCAGTGCCACTACTGGGAATCTTGTTAAAGTTGAGGGTCACATGGATTCCACTCAATATCAGCAGATACTTGAGGATATTGTAGAGGAATTAGTCACAACGTTGCAGTTACCTCAGGGCTGGATATTTCAACAAGACAACAACCCAAAGCACTGCTCAAAGTCTTCTCTGGCATTTATGCAGAAGAACAATCACAATGTTCTGGAATGGCCATCCCAGTCCCCAGACCTGAATATCATTGTAAATCTGTTGGGTGATTTGAAGTGAGCTGTCCATGCTCGACAACCATCAAACCTAACTGAATTGGAGATGTTTTGCAAGGAGGAATTGTCCAAAACACCTTCATCCAGAATCCAGACACTCATTACAGGCTATAGGAAGCATCTAGAGGCTGTTATTATTTCTGCTAAAGGAGGCTCAACTAAATATTGATGTGATATTTCTTTTGGGTTGCACAAATGTATGTTCTAATTTCGTTTTGACGCATATTGCACATTTTCTGTTCATCCAATTAACCTAATTTAACTACTGAAATATTACTTATAAATATCACTAATGAAATTGCTTATCCAAACACAATCATTTATAAATTAAAATCATGGAGATTGTCAGGGGTGCCTAAACGTTTGCATACGATTGTATATCCAAACAAAAATAACACTAGATAAGAGCATTGATAAGATCTCAGTGATGATATGTAGAACTCTTATACACAAGTATAAGCAACTCTTGCACCCTTTTGTACATCCCCTCAGCTTATATGTAATATATTATTCCAAACTGTTTGGGGACAGTTTTAAGCTCTACTGGAAAGCTGTGACTTAAAACTACCCTATGGCCCAAGACAAGATCAGCTCATTTGCTCTGGTCTGTCCTCCTTTCATATCAGTTCCGTTTAGCTCCTGTGTTTAGCCACAGAAGTGTCTGATTGGCTGCTTGTCGTATGTGTCTGTCATTAGGTGATAACGTCGCGAGGCGGGCGCTTCCTGGAGGCTCCTGTGGCCGGAAGTCAGCAGCTGTCTAACGATGGCATGTTGGTGATCCTGGCCGCCGGAGACCGGACGGTTTATGAGGACTGCAGCTCCTGCTTCCAGGCCATGGGCAAGACCTCATTCTTTCTCGGTAGGTCGTCTGGTGAAATCTCTTGTCATTCAGTCACCAGATGCTCTTAGATTTTAGCCTCTGGTTGTAAATCTGGAGCTATTTAGCTAAAACTGGTCTCTGAAATCTGTGTACTATGCCATGATTTGTGCCCCATTTCATCAAAACCAACTGAATTCAACTTTAATGTCAATGTTAACTGGGATATGGGTGATTTTACATAATATAAATAGCATGTTGCACATCCAGACCAAAATGGCAGGTTGCATGTTTAACGTGTGTAACTCCCAGGTGAGGCGGGTAACGCAGCCAGGATGATGCTCATCCTCAACATGGTCCAGGGCAGCTTCATGGCAACTATCGCCGAGGGGTTGACACTGGCACAGGCCACCGGCCAATCACAGCAGACCTTCCTGGACATCCTGTGTCAGGGTCAGATGGCCAGCACCTTTGTGGACCAGAAGTGCCAGAGTGAGTCCTTGGAAGACAAAAGCAATGTTGTGCCTGGGAAAGTAGATGGGTGGAAGAAAGGCATTGACACGGTCTTTGATCCTTCTAGATATCCTCCAGGGTAATTTCAAACCAGACTACTATTTGAAACACATTCAGAAGGATCTGAGGCTAGCCATCTCCATGGGCGACACAGCCAATCACCCAACTCCAATGGCCGCAGCAGCCAATGAGGTAAGCTGTGATTGGATTGACTGTTATTCCATTTACTCCTAAAACGCCTTCTAAAAAAATCTATGTTGCTCCCTTGGCACTAACATACCAATACATTTTTCTAGAAATTCTTAAAATAAAAAAATATATATAAATCAATTATATAAAATATAATATAATAATTTTAAACATGCCAGCAAACTGAAAAAGGCATGTTGTTATGAGAGAGAGAGGTTGGGAAAGTCCTCCATGGCTCACATCTCTTCTCTTCAGCATTATCTTCACCCACACACCACCCACACACCACACACTATCTATTAGATCTTATGATAATACATCCAAAAAGGACTGTTTTGTTAGTCGTGTGTTTCTTAGTTTCAGTGAAAAATAGAATAATTGAAAGAACTGAATAATTATAAGAACAGCATCATAAACACAGATTATCATAGTGGCAAGAAAATACAATTCATGTGTCAAACAAAAATGTTTTACTGTGGAACAGTGCAACTGTAAAATGTAGGCCAGACTTGCTTTGCACATCTTGACAACATGTTTTGCAAAGAATGTTTATCTGTGCCTTTTCTGACTTCAGAAGTCCAAACCACTGCCGTATTACCGAAGTGGTACTTCTTTAATTTTCACACTTTCAAATTGCTTTTGCTATCAATTCGGCTAATTGTTCATCCATTAACTCAACACAAGCTGACTGTAATGTGCCTGAGCAGTGTGGGCAGGTACCTGAACATGATGCAGTGTCGTTGGCTGCTGCAGTTTGATTGGCTTTTTGTATTGTAGTTTGGAACATTTAACTATGAAAATAAAAATTATCAAATTTTGGCATGAGTTTATCATTGATATCAAATTTTCATTTATCATGATGAAAATTGATTTTAATTTATTGCCCAGCTCCAGGGAAAATTGTACAGTTAAATATTTGTCATTTTGGTATTTACCAAAAAAGTCTAATTTATCAGTTGCTAGCATTGTAATACTAGTGTTGATTAAATTAAAATGGTGCCTATTTTGCATAGACCTTCTGTGGGGTATTGTGGGGTGTCCTCTAAAAAGTTGAACAAATAAGAAATCACAGCATCATTCATTTAATTGATGAGCCTGACATCAAATCTAGCTTAAAAGCTCAAGAATCAATGTTTATGTATTTATTTTTACATAAATTAGCCAGAGTATGCATTCAGTTAAGCTGGAGTGGTAAGAGCATAGAGCAATTTAAACAGGATTTTACAACACAAAAATATAATTTATACGAATTTCAACCTGACTTAAACATTTGGCATGGAGGTGCTTGGTTGTTGTTGAAAATCAAGGGTGATCAACCATCCTCAAAGATTTCTACTGATTGCACAGGGTATTGGTCTTTTTCTCACTTTCCAATTTTGACTTGTCCAGTTCCCTTTTAAGACTTGTCATGTTTAGGGCCCTATGAAATCTGTTATTTTTTTCCAAATTCCGTGATTTGTACAAAAGTTGTATTCAGAAGCCCGCACCCGAACCTAAAATAGAGAATTTTGCATTACAGTTTGCACAATCATTGCCAGGTAGGCAAAATTTACTTTCCATATGATCAAAGTACTTATTTCTAGACAGGCAGAAGGCTATTTCACGAAATATTAGTCATATTAATAACACATTATTTCGTCTTACAGATGAAATTACCCAAAATAAAAAGTAAGAGTAGACAAAGATTTCCTAAGATATGGAAGAAAAGTGGAACAACGACAAACAAAAATATTTATAAATGTTGTATCAGGCGCAATCGTTTGGACAAAGCCATAACATTCAGCAGCAGTCCCGCTAGTTCGACCTTGCTCTCTCTGAGTGCGAGCTGCCTGATTAGCAAGACTGTCAGAGAATTGCTTCAGGCGAAGGAACATTCTTCTGTGATATCTGGCAGATCGCAACCGAATTAATGGTGCATATACTGCCACCTACTGTACCGGAGTGTGAGGCTGGTCATGGGCCACCCAATTCAGCTCCACCCAACACACCCCACCACCTTAGTAAATTAATACACAGCCCACAACCCACCCCCACATCCCACTACCTACCCTTCCCCTTCCCTTTCATCAGCTCGTGAACCATCTCCCCTGTGACATCAGTAACACCCATAAACTCCCTAGCAGCACTTACCACAACATCTATCCTAGCATTCCTTCCCTTAACCTGACTACAAACATTCACTACACTACACAGAAACGCCAAAAACTCAACCATGCCCACTACCAAAGACTTCTTACTAACCACACACTCATGGGGGCGCAGATGGCTCAGTGGGAGTCAGACTTGTAGTCAGAAGGTTGCCAGTTCGATTCCCGACTGAGCCAAATGTCGTTGTGTCCTTGGGCAAGACACTTTACCCTAATTGCTCCCAGGTCGTTGCTGTAAATAAGAAATTGTTCTTAGTCAACTTACCTGGTTATTTAATAAAGGTTAAATTAAAAATTAAAAAATTAAATGCCTACACGTCTCAGTCAATACTACGTTACGACTCACCGAACCTTCCTCAACCCCCGGGCCTACATCCCGCTCCTTCTCCACCTGTACACCTACTCCAAGTCCCCCCTCTCTCTGCACTGCTTCAGCATACGTGACCTTATCCACCACCTTAACACACTGTGCAAACGCAGCACTGTGCTCCCCACCACAATTACAACACCTCACCTGGGCCCCTACCCCACACTTGCCATACTCATGTGCACCCCCACACCTACCCTGCCCTCTGCACACAGCAGCCACATGCCCCATTCGCTGACCATTAAAACACCTTAGTGGCGGCGGCACATATTCCCTTACATAAAAACTAAGAAACCCTAAGTGCACCCTACTCGGCAACAGCCCACCAAACTCCAACAGCACCGTGGGACTCACCTTCTCTAATCCTAACGCCCTACTGCACATCCATCTCGTTTCCAGCACTACCCCTCCTGACACCACCTCTTTTAACTCCACCATAGACATCTCCTCCGGAAAACCCGTGATCACCCCTCTTACCTTCGCTGCACTCCCAGGCACCATACACTTCACCTGACCCCAATTCAACATCTCCAACTTCAGCAGCTTATCCCTCTGCGCCACACTACCCACAATAAGCACCCTACCACCACTCAAACACCTAGCATCTGTCACCCTCCCAACCAGATCCCTAATTGCCGCAGTGAGTGACACCGGGTGCATCAGCTTACCCGTCGGGGCCAAAAACACCACCATCACCTTAAACACCTTAACCATCTTAAACACCTGCTCCCCACCACCTAGTGCCGGTCCTCCACCCTCTCTCGAGCTACTCTCACCAACCTCTTTCTTCCGTGCACGCTTCTTCTTCCTTCGCCCATAACGTGCACGCTTCTTCTTCCTTCGCCCATAACGTGCACGCTTCTTCTTCCTTCGCCCATAACGTGATTCCTCAAACCCTCCCGCCACACCAACACCACCAACACTCCCATGCAAATTCCCCTCCACACCAACCTCATTCCCGGTACCGAAGGAACACAGTAGCCAATTCCTAGTTATATGGATTTGGATAAGTGATTGAATGGAGAACAAACAAGCGTTGTCTGATTGGAAAATGTAGAATGGAGTGAATACCGTTGTTAATATCTGTCAATTATTAAGCAGATTACAACGTTTGAACGATATGACGGAGCTCATGCTGGCCAAATTCAGTAGGGAAACACTGCATTTAGCCTATATATAGAGCGCAAATTAACTTCCATGTTTGCTGCCATTTGTAATAGGACAAACTCAATGACAGTTGTTAATATTACTGGAATAAATTTGGATTATAGAAAAATATATTTTTTTTGCTCGAAAATATGAAAATTCGGAGAGATTCCGTGTTAAACGTGCAATATGTAATTTTTGGCCACCAGGGGGCTCTCAATCAAAACAATAGCAAAAGATGTACTTGGATGACGTCGGGAAGATGCGTGGGATCATGGGTTTTGTTTTCGTCATCATTGACAACCTTCCAATCTAGCGTCTCCGGCAGAAAAAATGTTCACTGACAAAGTAATGTATTGTTAAAAATATTATAACTTTATTCACGTTATGTTTGGCGGCTCCCTGGAACTTAGAACAACTATATTATATGACGTCATTGACGGGCGACAAAAAGAAACGTCCCGTGTCTTCAAATTAAATTACAAATTTATC
>JACXGM010006157.1:0-33408 GCA_016801145.1 Umbra pygmaea
ACAACATGGAGATGATGGTGAGGTCCATCAGTTAGTAGGACAACATGGAGATGATGTTGAGTTCAATCAGTCAGTAGGACAACATGGAGATGATGGTGAGGTCCATCAGTGAGTAGAACAACATGGAGACGATGTTGAGGTCCATTTGGTCAGTTATATACCTATCCGTTTCCTCTTAGCTTTGTGAAAAACAGGGCCACTTAAAAATTGCAACTCATAAATAGAATCAGTTTCATCTCAGTTAGCCATGAAATTCCAAGTTTACGTATGGTGGTTTTTAGGACATTGGCACAAGTACCTGATAAAGTACACAATTTTCAGCGACAATCTTTAGTGTTACAGTTCCACTTTTGCAACCAGTTGCCAGACTCTCTAATGGTATCTTTTAATACATATTCCACATAAACAAATGACTTTGTATCAGTCAGTTTATAGGTTGTAGTTTTTTACACTTTGACTACTTTCTCTTTAAGAAAGTACTCATAAATCCTTGAACATCAAATTGTCCAAATGGTTTCTACAGTTTTTCAGTTTTAATTAAAATGCCATTTAATTTCTCATTGTGTGTCATAGTATGTATTGATATTTTTTGGGTGCTTAAGTAACAAGATACCATAATGATGAGTCTCTTCCTGGGTGTAGACCGCTGCAGGGAAGGGTGTGGAGGGGCAGCGCAGGGCTGCCGAGGTCAGAGACGATGACCCTATCATACCGTTCGGCTCCCTGCCAACTGTGTCGCGCTTCGGGGTGATCTCCCGCACCCCCAAGACGGGCTACCAGATGGTTGGGCCGGGGCAGTCCATGACCCCTTCCCAAGGGACCAACAGTCCCAAACACACTGCCTCAGCAGGTACAGATTTACACCTTTTGGGTTTTCCTCCATTCGCATCTCATCGGCAGCGTCTGACTTGCTGTTTTTCTCCCCACACAACAGAATACGCCTATGGGAACGGCGCGGCCTGGGGGGCCGCCTCATATGCCCAACCCCCACAAGCCCACCCGGGGGAGCGGCCAGTCCAGGAGAGGGAGCAGTTGAAGCTGGAGCTCCAGCAGGTCAACCAGCAGATCAACAAGCAGTCAGCTCAGGCTGCCCAGCCCAGCCCAGGGGACTGGTCCTCGGGGAACGTCTCCAGCCACCAGCTCAGCATGGAGCTCCATCATGTGGAGAGGGAGATCGGCAAGAGGACCCGCCAGAAAGCCCTGGTGAGGGGGGGGGACTACTGACAAATGTTGTGCGCAGGAGACACACCTTGACCTCTTTAATTAGCTAAAAGTCTTTGATAACAGGGGCAGCAAAATGACAAGTGAAACCAAGCCAAACAGTTGCGTCTTGAAAGCTTTTCTACTGAAACAGTAGTGAAGTTGACCCCAGAATGCAATGCTCTCAGTCACTATGGTGGTGGACTCACAGTGGTGACGTTGTCCCTTGCAGGAGAACCATGTGTCTCCTGGTGGGAGTGGGGCGTACCAGCTGAAGCCCTCTGAGAACGGGCAGGCTGAGCACAAAATGCAACGAGGGGAGCACTCGTTGGTCCTCAGGTAAACGGCACATCGCAGGACTAGCGGTAGTTCATCTCCCTCAAGGAACCTTTAAGTTTGCTGCAGATTTCTCACTTTGAAATATCTTGAAAGTATGTTAACAAAACAACCAAGCTTCCTGAAATTAGTTTTATTTTTTATTTTTCATGTCTTAAAATTTCAAACATTTGACGCTGTGAAAAAATTTGTATTTTATGTAACGGCTCAAAATGAGTGAACCAAAAGCCCTCTGAGTAATAACAACGGCAGTACACTCACGATTTGGTTCTGGGATCTTTAACATTGATAATATCTGTACCACCTGTGAGATGCTACTTGTACTGTTTTCAACGGCTTTAAGATGCACTATGTAAGTTTCCATTCATTTGTCCTGGTGGGCTGAATTTTACATATGTTTTTTGAAATTATTTTATACATGTTTGTACTGAACACATGAAGTACAGAAACAATATAACCAATTTCTGAATATAAACATTGTTTTGTTTATAATATGCATTTGTTGCTAGTTAAGATATTGTGAAATATCTTTTTTCCTATTCTAGCATTGTCTATATTTTTATTATTTAGGTGTTTTTAGGTTGATGTTCCCCTGGATCGAATATTATTATGTTGAATATACTTGTTTATGTAGTTTTCAACAAAGTTACATAGTGCATCTTTAAGTCACATCATTCAAAGAAGATTTGGGAAATGCAGATTAAACCAGCGTTTCAGATTCCTAACATGTTCTGTGTTGTGAAATTTTCTTTTCAGCAGTGAGGCCAGTCATGGGTCCTGTGGCGTGTTGCCGGACAGTACTGCAACCAGCAGCAGTTTATCCCGTCTGACCAGCAAGACCTCAACTCTCAGCCTGTTGTTGGACCCTTCTGCCACCGGGGGCAGCAGCCGACAGATGAGCAGTGTAGTCCACCCGTGTTCCTAACCTCACAGCCTGGCACTACAACCTACAAAACACACAGAACCTTTTGGAACCCTCAAGTACTCTTGTCCCTAAAACCTTTCTAGTGTTGTTCTGAGAGGGAAACACCGTCTGCCCTATTACTACATCCACATTTGCAAAATATGATTGACACCACTAATAGAATTTTAACTCAATTTCAAAACCTGTGGCAGGGGGGCGTGCCACCTCTCTCCTTGCTTACAATACTGAGAGTCCGTTCTAGGTTTCTTACAAAAGGGATATAAGGGCTATAAAGTATCTAACTGAACAAGCCACTAAAATGCAGATGTGGATGTAGTGCCCTCTATAGAAACTGTGCTTTATTTGATACAACACAAACCTGCACAGTTACAACGTTAGGTTTATGCATCTTACTAGTATCTGCCATAGATGTTCTATTTTGTTTTTTTATTTTTTGTTCCTTTAAATGAACGTGATTTTTACATATACAAACTCTCACTGCCTTGGAACCCAAGGATTTAGAGATATACTCTCCAGAATCTGAGGCCAATAGTAAAACCCCAAAATGATTACAATAAGAATAGAAAAGGACAAAACACCTGTTGATCAGTTTTGAATAGACAAAACCTAGTTACATGGGCATGGGTTACATCTGTCATTAGCAAGAACATGCTACATTTTTAGTAGCATCCATACAAAACCTGATGTGCTTTGCACACATGTTCTGAAAGGTAGACAGTTTGGAAATAATTGTCCATGTAGCTGAGCTATGTTATTCACTAACCCTGTCTCATTGAGCGGTTAGTTAAATCTAAATATTGCCGCTTGAGGATTTCATGCTTTGTGCTCTGTTCAAGGAGTACATATACATTGAGTCATCATATCTCCATGTTAGAAAATCAATATTTATTGGCACTAAGCTGTTAGAGGTTTTGCATCACTAAGACATTAGACATTGAAGAGTAAATTGGCCTCATGAAGGCAGAGAAAAAAAAGAATGTTACAATTTAAATGAAACTTTAACGTACACCAAACAAGATGTAAGATCTCCTTTATGAATTTAACATGATGTTGTGTTACGACATCCTAAGAGCTCACCTCTTTACTGGATTCTCTGGGTCCGATTGTTAGTTCAGTGGTCTGGCCTTGTTTTGGTAGCCCCACCCCTTCATCACAACTCTGGAAACAGAATTATGTCAGACCCTGCAAAAGTATGCCTGTTGTTGATTGGCTGATCAGAGGTGGTGAAGATGGGGGTAAAGGAAGTAGAGAAATGAAGCCAAACCGTAATCATGTCGGCCATTTGAGACATGGATCTACAAAAAGTATTTGCACTTTCATAGCTTTAAGGATTGTTTGTACTGAGGTAATGTATTTATTCATACACGTTTTCATCCTGAGGATGGATAAAAGATAAAAAGGTAAAACTTAAAACCACATTCTGTTTTAGGAATGTATAGCAAACGCTGCAATTTCACATCAACTTCTATGAGCTGATAATTTAAAAGACCAATTAGTAAATGCACATTCGTGCCTAAGATGGCCAAAGCTGTTCCCTAAAGCTGTAACAGTTGCACATAAAGCCTTGTTTCAGGGTACAATCAGCCACATGGGTTTTATACATCAGTCTACTGTACTTACCACTATTGTTTTCTGTGGAGATGTGATGTGTTTGTCCCACGGTATGCTGTTGAACATAGCATCACACCGTAATAGGAAAGGCCCAATTCCTACTTCCATTACTCCTTATCCAAACTTCGCACCCAAAGCAGCCAACATTTGTGTAGGTTCAGTTTAGCTTCCAAGAAGTTGCTCTAGTAAAAGGTTTTCTTTTGCTTGTTTGGATGGGGTTTGCTGTTTAGCCAGGCCACTGAACTTGGTATACTACATAGCAGACAAGGCTAATTCCCTTTTACTAGCCTAAATATTCAGCTAGATTTTTTACCAGCCTGAAATTGTCATAATTAGTGATTCAACAGAATGACATCTGTGGATAGCTTGTTTTCTATTTACTTGACAAAGTTGACTAGCTAAATCAAGGAATGTTCTTTGCAGTAAACCCATGAGGTCTATAGAGTTTTAGGTACCAGAACAGTCAGCATCTCTAGATGAACCAGCCCATCACAAGTAGGGTGGGAGGGGAGCAGAACTAGCATTTTGAGAGAAAGCAGGACTAGAAGTGAGTCAAAATGTTTAGTTAACTGCCTAGCACTGAATGGTACTTAGTGCTTTTGCGTCCCTAAGAAAAATCTATCCGTAAGTTATTGCAGATATTGTTTTGTGATTTCCCGATACATGCTTACTAGGAATGTACTGGAAGTACTACAAGCTTACTTGCCATCTAGGTAAGATTAATTCAAAGAATGTATTTAAAAGCTTGATATTGTTAAATTGTGGCTGGGATATTCCATTTGATTTCACATGATATCTAACAACTAGTGTAGTCACACTTGTTTTAATAAATCAGGTCTTTGTGTATTGGAATATTTAAATATGTTATACATGTGTGTTTTTAGTTGCATCTCCCTATTAATATTTAGTTTGAGATGGAAAAAGCTGAGACTGCATATGTATATAATACATACACACTATTTACCACATTGGCTCTTAGCAAAGCCAGACAAGGACAGTGACTTATTGAGTCCATTTGTCTTCTAATAATGTTAATTAATCATTGAAATGCCCATTAGTTCACAGAGATTGCAGCCTCTTCAGGCCTTGCATGTTCAACCTCTGAATTTCCTTTTGCTTATGTCAGAGGATTTGATTTGTTTGTTAGCATTCTAGCTAGCAATATAATGGAACATGACTGTTACCCAGAACATAACGACAGATTTTCAAACGTTTAATGACACAATCCCTTCATGAAACACTGATGAATTGGCATTGCATCATGCTTAATTGTTATTAATAACTGTGGTTATTGTGCATAACTCACCTGTATCATCAGGGTGGTGGTAAAAACCCGACTTGAAATATTTGCCATTGTGTGATTTTTTTGTAGTTTAGAGCCACTGTGGTGGCTAAATGGTGGTGGTTGTAGTAGTAGCTGTTCATAGGATAAGAGATTGTATTATTGATGTGCAAAAACAGATTTTCCTTTTACCTCCAAAATGTAAATCTGTAGTTCCTGCGTTAATCAGAAGTGTAGTCACCTATGCTGTAATTGAATACATACCTAACAGGGTTTTAAAGTCTGAGAGTCAGGAATGATTAATTTCTTTATCACAGTATCAAATTATTATTTTGATTCATTTAAAAATGGATATACTCTCATATTTTAGCTAAATGCGAAGTCTCACATGTGGCTGTGCAGAGCGGTGCTTACAAATCCTGTTTCAGATGGCTAACAAATATTTTAGTTGTATCCAGTAAGCCTTCCAATAGCATTTGGTAGTAACTTCAGATAGTACCTAAAGTTGTTACAGATAGCTCAGCGTATGGTGATGGATACTTCAGGTGACATCATGTCCTCATGTTTCTCTAAAAGGGAGTTAATCTCTACACAATTGTGTATATTTTTATGCAATGTAAGTAAATATCAGAGCTTTTTGAGGACTTGGTTGAGTGTATTCAGGATTTAGGCTGGTAGGGGTTGCTAACTTTCTAGCTTCTGGGGTCACACTGATGTGGGTCAATTACACACACAAGGACATAGTATTGATGATTTGGACTTTCTGGGGTTGAGTTAATAATGTCATTTTTTGGTAATTTATTCTGTTATTTGACTCTTGAGTTCATTACCATTTTGCAGATCAACATACAGTATATATTTGCCTCTTGAGACATTATCTGAGCTTTAATTCATTTTCGGGGACCTGCACAAAAGTATAATTTGAAACATTATTATGATTACTACTATTACTATATTTTTTGTAACTGTTGCTTGAAGGAGCTATTGACGTCATGAAAATGGGATACAAATGCTAGTCTGATGATTTGTAGAAAAACAAACATTGGCATAGTTCAACTTGGAAGTTGTTTTCTCAAATATCTTATTTTCCTGTTGGGGGGAAAACATTTTGGAAGAACATTTTACTTCAGATTAATTGTCACTGCTATCTAAAAATATCTTTGTTAAATTACAAAATTATGTGTCTTTGATTGGTTAAGGCACTGCTGTCAAACCAATTCCACAGAGGGCCTAGTGTATGCATGTTTTCACTCTTACTTTGTACCTGACTGATTAGGTCACTAATTGATTAGGGTCTCCCCTCACATGGCAGTGTAGGTCTTTATTGGGCAGTAATTGAAGACTATTTGAAGGGAAAGTCTGAAAAACAGCATACATTAGGCCTCTTTGTGGAACTGTTTGACACCTGTGTGTTAAGGTGTTGTGATCATCTTGGTCTATCATTTAAGGACCTGTTTTGAATCAAGCTGGGGGTTAAAGCTTTTTTGTTGCTCAATGGTCTTTTTCAGTGTTTTCACTGGCGCAGCACTGTCACACTTTTCTAAATGATATCATATTGAAACTTAAGCATTTATCTTTAAGTATGTCTTTTTCAATGTATGTTTTCATTGTAGAAACGGGGGCAAAATTCTCACATGTAAAGTTAATGTCATCCATTACCTGAATGGTATTTCTGTTCACTCCATATCTTCACCGATGTCTTTTGAATACTGTCTGGCCTCAGTCACTGTATTATTGAGCACACATGAGGCTTAACATTTGACGTGCCTTCAGCAGGCTTGTGACTATTTTAAATGTTAAGAGGCATTCCTGCAGGCTTGTCTAGACAGTACATTAACTTGCCTCTGGTAATTAAACTCCTGAAAGAGTTCAGCATTTATATTAAATGGTCTCTTAGAATCAGCGATGCAAAGATGAGTCTGTTCATCGATAAGCTGTTTGCCAACACAAAGCAGATTGATTGCGTGTCATTTTTGAGTCAAGGGAAGTCAGTGCCAGAATTTCTGCTAGAGTGAATTTCCTGGAAGCTTTGCACGACAACATAATCTTTTGAGTTTTACAATTGTAATACTGTGACACAAATTAATATTTCAGATCCAAATGATACCAGGAAATAACCTGCATGTTCACATAGCCATTTTGGTCACAGTTTCATCCATCTGAGAAAGTTAGTTTTTGCATGTTTGGCTGTCATGTAGCATCGTTTGGTCTGTGATCTTAGATAAAAGTCATGCCGGAACTTATTTGATGAAAGAAATCTGCCTTTTCTGAGGGGCTTTTGTATTTAGGAACCTTGTAGAAGGTTGTCCAGTTTTTTAAAGTTGAGAGATCACAGTAGTCTTACTTTATACTTCCTAATTGAAATGAAGTGTGTGCGTTTGTGTTTCTGTGTGTTTCTGTGCGTGTTATGAGTCAGACTAGGTGTTTGATACTAGGATAGTCATACACCAAGACAACAAAAATAACTTCTGAATTCTTAGCCAGGAATGGTATTCTTCTCAAGGAAATGTCTGGTTCTGTGTTTGATGTTCATTGAAGGTTTTACTAATTACTACAGTGTGCAAAATTGTTTACTTATTTGGACTTAGTTGTTCTTATTAGCAATCATACAATGAGTAAAAAAAGGAATAGAGGATCACTTAAAAGTGAAGTGAATCAAAATGCAACATTAAAGCCCATTGTAAAACCTCACATGATGACCGTAGATGGGTGTTATTGTGAGCTGATTTCCATGTGAGTGGCCATGTCCCAATGGGAGAGACCACTTCATTTCAGATTTTTCTCTTGTTCACGCTGAACACATTGCTTGCACTCAAATTGAATTCACTGTAATAAGAAGGGGCTGTATTTTGCAGTTTTTAAGCATAATTCCTACATTTGGGAACCGTAATTGCTGTTGATTACGACTACTACTACCCAAGCTTTGTTGTAAGAGTTTCTTGGAAAAGGTAGACTCAGCTAAATGTTGACACAAGCACTACAGCAAGTATTAAGATCAGTGTTATGCGAGCATTTGCTTTCACAATCACTATCTGAGCTTGTGCACAGGTTCGATTCACGCTAATACAGCGTGGTTGCCATGGGACCAATACAGCGAAGTTTAGCATAACTGCTTAGTTTTTGAGAAAACGTTGCTACCGACTTTGCTGTTTACTTTGTGCATCTTTGTCATATTGCTGAATCTACCTTTAAATTAAGGTACAAGTTTAACTTCAATGTGAAGATTTTTTATTTGTATTATTTTAGCTATACTCCCTTAAGGAATGTTTAGAATTTTATATTTCTCCAATGTGGATGTGGCTGTTATACCATTTTTCTTTAAAGAATTCACTGTGTGAAAATTGGATTGCATTTTTGTATAATACAATTGCTTTTTTGTTTCTTTGAGGGGAGATCTAACTGGACGTTTGAAGTAAATGTAAGACAAATGTAACTTATGTGATTCTTTACTGGCAGGGACTGTAATTAAATAATATTATGAAACTGATGCTTTTTAATTGTCTTTTGTATCACATTATTCTTATTATATTTTTCTGTTTTATTATAAGAGGCTGTAGAAGATAGAAATTACCCAACACACATTGTCATACTCTCTCAGGTGCCACAACTTTTTTTGTCTCAACTGAAGTTCCTCAATACATTGTAATTTATTTTGTGTTATTTTATTAGTATTGCCTAGGCCATTTTTGAATGTCTTTATAGAATAAGCAAGAATCCAGTTCTTATCACAGCTCTTTTGTTTGGTTTCACTGCAAACCAAAGATATGCATGTGTGGATGACAAGACAGAAGAAAGTTTTAATTTTAAATCTTTTCAGGGTGAGTGGTGCATTCTTTGAATAAAATGGAAGGCTACCAATACTTTTGGCTGCGTCTGTACCTTAAATTTGATAAATGAATCTGTCACCAAGTGGAACGTGACCAGTTCCTGTATTTCATCACTTCCTGTGGGTGGCAAACAATAAACAACTGAGGGGTTTAGATAGATACACTGAATAAACAAAATGCTCTAGAAATCAATCATTGGAAATTCTAACTGATTTACATTTAAAATGGTGACACTTCACCGGTCTTTGATTATTTGTTTGTTGTTTGGCTTGATGTAGTTTTGTACAATTTCCTGTATCTTCCATACAAATTTCATATATATATTTATATGTTGGGACAGTCCACTTTATGGGGCACCAACAAAAGTAAGCCAATCAATACTTCAAAGGTTGAACTGAGTAAATGTTTCTTACCTTACGCACCCTGCCTGAACTACAGTACAACGACCTTCTCCTATAGACTTGCAAGCTCAACTCGTAGCCAATTCTAGTTCAGCAGTAATTTTAAAAAGGAAAATACAATTCTTCAGGTAAGGAGATCTGTTCATCATATTGTCATGTTAGCGGTGAAATTGGTTGAATAAGGGATGCAATGTTTAAAGATGTACACATTTAGTAGGGATTTTTCAATCGCTAGGGAAATATACAGGTCAGCAGAAATGGTATTCAATGTTTATGTCATTGCTGTGATTTCTACTTGGCTTTTTAATATCAATACTGTACACTACTTACGTGGTATTCGTAAGTAAAGAACGAACTATTGCTGGTCAAAAACATCTGCTGCTGATGATAACATTTATTAGCTTTATGATTAGGGCATGTTTTATAGGGCACTGAGCAGATGTTCTTATCAAATTAATTACTGAATTGACGAAGCTTGACTTTTTTCTGATTTATACATTGCTTTTTAAGTTTAAAATGGTCTTCCACTGTGTAAAAAGGTTATTATATTGTTATAAACCAGTATAAGAAGTTTTAAAAAAATCTAAGTTGCCTTATCAGCAATGGACATTCAAATCCGAAAGGCACTTTTCCATAGGGCAAATTAGAAGTAGCCTTTCAATTGCCTGATGCTTTGGATTACTTTCCCAAAAGTGTAATTTAACTATGTACATGCAGAAATGTAGTTTATTGCCTGCCTTTCACCATAATATATTTGGATTTTAAATTGTGTATAGATAATTTTTTAAGTGAATGTAGAAATGACCTTGTATTCTTTATTATTACCAATTTTCTCTAGTTAAATAAATTGCTTATAATACTAATTATGCGTTTTAGGTTGACCATTGTGCTAGTTTTCACTTCCAGAAATAAAGGGTTGAATAATCCTCTATACCAGTATTTCTCAAACCTCTCCTGGGGACCCCCAGCCATTTCAAAATGTATTTTATGCCTTGAACTAGCTCACCTGACTCAAACAGCCAAGGGCCTCATTAGTTGACAAGTTTATTTTTGTGTGCTAGCTCTAGGAAAAATGTAATACATGAAATGACTTTGGGTCTCCATGTTTGGGATCCACTGTTCTATACATCTCACATCTGTTGTTACCTATTCAGGATGAGGCTGCACACTTTCCTGTGGATTCTAGGGCTGTTACTGCCCTTGCTGTTGATCTCCCAGGCATCCAAAGACATCTGCAATGCCAAGCCCAAAGACATGCCCCTGGAGCCCAGGTGTGTCTACCGCAGCCCAGAGGAAGATGCCTCAACAGCTGACACTGAGCTGGAGAAGGTCCCAGAGCACACTAACCCCCGGGTGTGGGAGCTGTCCAAGGCCAACAGTCTCTTTGCGCTGGCCCTGTTCAAGCAGCTAGCCAAAGACAAACCCAACGAGGCCAATATATTCATGTCTCCTATCAGCATCTCCACAGCCTTCGCTATGACCAAGCTGGGTGCCTGTAACAACACTCTCAAACAGATTATGAATGTAAGTGGACTGAAGCCTAGCCAACAGAACTGTTTGCATTACATGGGCTTGGTTAAGTAAACGTTTAGGGAAAGGTTATACTGTAAAAACAACAAGATTGAGATTGTTAATATACTTTACATTAAAGGTGCAGATATTAGATAACTTTTAATTCATTTCTACAGTCCTAGCGAATTGCACTGATGACACACACACACACACAGTGCATCTGCAAAGTATTCACAGTGCTCCACTTTTTCCACTTTGTTAAGTTACACCCTAATTCTGAAATGGATTAAACTCATTATTTCCCTCAGAATTCTACAGACAATACTTCAGGAAAAAAGGAAATAAAGCACATGTACATAAGTATTCACAGCCTCTGCTTAAAACTTTATAGTTTGGGCACCCCTAACAATTTCCATGATTTGTTTTTGAAATATTTATAAATAATTGGGTGTTTGGATCAGCAATTTCATTTTGATCTATGAAATAACTGAAGGACACAGTAATATTTCAGTAGTAAAATTAGGTTAATTGGATGAAAAGAAAATGTGCAATATGCATAAAAATGAAATTAGACCAGTGCATAGATTTGGGCACCCTTGTTATTTTGTTGATTTGAATACCTGTAACTACCTAGCACTGATTAATTTGAACACCATTGTTTTGGTGAGCTCATTAATACTTGAACTTCATAGACAGTTGCATCCAATCATGAGAAAAGGTATTTAAGGTGGCCAATTGCAAGTTGTTGTTCTCTTTGGCAACATGGGGGCCTCAAAACCACTCCCAAATGACCTGAAAAAAAGGTTTGTTCATCATTATGGTTTAGGGGAAGGCTACAAAAAGCTATTGCTGAGATTTAAGCTGTCAGTGTCCGCTGTGAGGAACATAGTGAGGAAATGGAAGTTCTTGTTAAGGCCAGAAGTGGCAGGCCAAGTAAAATATCGGAGAGTCAAAGACGAAGGACAGTGAGAATGTTCAAAAACAGCCCACAGATCACCTCCAAAGACCTACAACATCTTGCTGCAGATGGTGTCACTCTGCATCATTAAACAATTCAGCGCACTTTGCACAAGGAGAAGCCGTATGGGAGAGTGATGCGGAAGAAGCCTTTTCTGCACACATGCCACAGAGTCGCTTAAGGTATGCAAACACATTTGGACAAGCCAGCTTCATTTTTGGAAGAAGGTGCTGTGGACTGATTAAACAAAGATGGAGTTATTTGGTCATAACAAGGGGCTTTATGCATGGCGGCAAAAGAACACAGCGTTCCATGACAAACACTTGTTTCCCACAGTAAAATTTGGTGGAGGTTCCATCATGCTGTGAGGCTGTGTGGCCAGTGCCGGTACTGGGAATCTTGTTAAAGTTGAGGGTCACATGGATTCCATTCAATATCAGCAGATACTTGAGAATAATGTAGAGGAATCAGTCACAAGGTGGAAGTTACGCCCAGGCTGGATATTTTAACGAGACACCGACCTAAAACACTGCTCAAAATCTATTCTGGCATTTATGCAGAGGAACAAGTACAATGTTCTGGAATGGCCATCCCAGTCCCCAGACCTAATTAGCATTGAAAATCTGTTGTGCGATTTGAAGTGGGCTGTCCATGTTTGGCAACCATCAAACCTAACTGAACTGGAGATGTTTTGCAGACATCTGGACATTTGGAATGGTCCAAAATATCCAGAATCCAGACACTCATCAGAGGCTATAGGAAGTATCTAGAGGCTGTTATAAAGGAGGCTCACCTAAATATTCTGATATCTGTTGGAGTGCCCAAATTAATGCACCTGTCTAATTTCGTTTTGATGCATATTGCAAATTTTCTGTTCATCCAATAAACCTAATTTCACTACTGAAATATTACTGTGTCCTTCAGTTATTTGGTAAATCAAAATGAAATTGCTGATCCAAATACCTAATTATTTATAAATTAATATCATGGAAATCGTCAGGGGTGCCTAAACGTTTGCATATATATGTATGTGTGTGTATTTATATACAGTGGGTACGGAAAGTATTCAGACCCCTTTAAATTGTTCACTCTTTGTGTCATTGCAGCCATTTGATAGAATCAAAAATGTTCATTTTATTTCTCATTAATGTACACTCAGCACCCTATCTTGACAGAAAAAAACTGAAATGTAGAAATATTAGCAAATTTATTAAAAAAGCTAAACTGAAATATCCCATGGTCTTAAGTATACAGACCCTTTGCTCAGTATTGAGTAGAAGCACCCTTTTGAGCTAGTACAGCCATAAGTCTACTTGGGAATGATGCAACAAGTATTTCACACCTGGATTTGGGGATCCTCTGCCATTTTTACTTGCAGATCCTCTCCAGTTCCATCAGGTTGGATGGTGAAAGTTGGTGGACAGCCATTTTCAGGTCTCTCCAAAGATGCTCAATTGGGTTTAGGTCAGGGCTCTGACTGGGTCAGTCAAGAGTGGTCACAGAGTTGTTCCGAAGCCACTCCTCATTATTTTAACTGTGTGCTTCGGGTCATTGTCTTGTTGGAAGGTGAACCTTTAGCCCAGTCTGAGGTCCTGAGCACTCTGGATGAGTTTTTCTTCCAGGATATCTCTGTACTTGGCCACATTCATCTTTCCTTCAATTGCAACCAGTCGTCCTGTCCCTGCAGCTGAAAAACAGTCCCATAACATGATGCTGCCACCATGTTTCACTGTTGGGATTGTATTGGGCAGGTGATGAGCAGTGCCTCCACTTCTCCACACATACCGCTTAGAATTAACACCGAAAAGTTAAATCTTGGTCTCATCAGACCAGTGAATCTTATTTCTCATAGTCTGGGAGTCCTTCATGTGTTCTTTGGCAAACTCTATGCAGACTTTCATGTCTTGCACTTAGGAGAGGCTTTCGTCGGGCCGCTCTGCCATAAAGCCCTGACTGGTGAAGGGCTGCAGTGATAGTTGATTTTGTGGAATTTTCTCCCATCTCCCTACTGCATCTCTGGAGCTCAGCCACAGTGATCCTTGGATTCTATTTTACCTCTCTCACCAAGGCCCTTCTCCCACGATTGCTCAGTTTGGCTGGACGGTTAGGTCTAGGAAGAGTTCTGGTTGTCCCACACTTCCATTTAAGGATTATGGAGGCCACTGTGGTCTTAGGAACATTGAGGGCTGCAGAAATTCTTTTGTAACCTTGGCCACATCCATGCCTTGCCACAATTCTGTGCTCCTCGGGTAGTTCCTTTGACCTCATGATTCTCATTTGCTCTGACATGCACGGTGAGCTGTAAGGTCTTATATAGACAGGTGTGTGCCTTTCCTTATCAAGTCCCATCAGTGTAATTAAACACAGCAGGACTCCAATGAAGGAGTAGAACCATCTCAAGGAGGATCAGAAGAAATGGACAGCATGTGAGTTAAATATGAGTGTCACAGCAAAGGGTCTGAATACTTATAACCATGTGATATTTCAGTTTTTCTTTTTTAATAAAATTGCACAAATTTCTACATTTCTGTTTTTTTCTTTCAGGATGGGGTGCTGAGTGCACATTCATGAGAAATAAAATGAACTTTTTTGATTTTATCAAATGGCTGCAATGAAACAGAGTGAAAATTTAAAAGGGGTCTGAATACTTTCTGTACCCACTGTGTGTGTGTATGTGTGTATGTACATAATTTTCTGCTAGTTAGATATTGTGACATGTCAATTTTGCTTTCCAAATATTGTCTAGATTTTGTATTAAGTTGGACGTTTTCAACCCCTGGATCCGATTTACTAGTCCATTTAAAAACAAAGTTTTAACCATGTTAATTAGTGCAGGTTTAACAATGACATTTACCTGCATTTTCTTTAACACATTTGAGGATGTTTGACTCAATGTCTGTCTATCGCAATCTCAATTCAGGTGTTTCAGTTTGACACCATCAAAGAAAAAACATCAGACCAAGTGCATTTCTTCTTTGCCAAGCTAAACTGTCGCCTGTACCGCAAGAAGGACAAGACAACAGAGCTAATCTCAGCCAATCGTCTTTTTGGAGAAAAATCCCTGTCTTTCAGTGAGAGTTACCAGAACATTAGTGAGCTGGTGTATGGAGCCAAACTCATGCCACTCAATTTCAAGGTTATACACACAAGGAATCTTTCATAATTTGACCATTTTAAACACCATGTGATATTATACACTCATTGATGCATGAACAATACATAATGAATAGTACACCACGATTGACAAGAATAATTCCAGTTGACCAAAGTAGAAATGGGTTATTTCTTTAAAAAATTTAGGAGAAGCCAGAACTGTCACGGGTGGCAATCAACGATTGGATCGCGAACAAGACCGAAAACAGGATCCAGAACACCCTGCCGGAGGGTTCGCTAGACTCCAACACTGTGCTGGTCCTGGTCAACACAATCTATTTCAAGGTATGAGTTACTGTTTCTGAAATACTGTGTCTCCACTGGCTGTAGAAAACCCCCCAATAATAATTTTGGCCTTCACAGCCTTTCATTGCCATCTTTCAGGCACTTTGGATCAAAATGAGTGCAGATGCCTGCAGAGTGCGGACTGATCTGATGATGCAGCATCAATAATGTCTTATTACATGTAGATCGGTCATTTTCAAACGCCAGTGCCTTTCTCTAAAAAGACACCTACTCCAGAATGTCTGTAGTTTCTAATGCCAAAAGACTGATGTTCTGTAGCTACATATTCAGATTCCAACACCACATGTTAAGAAGTGCAAAGGAAAGAGGTGACCCTTTCTTTCCGCTCTCTTACAGGGCCAGTGGAAAAACAAATTTGACAAAAAAGACATCTTTAAGGCTGATTTCCACGTGAGCAAGTCGAAGACATGCCCAGTATCCATGATGTACCAAGAGACTAAGTTCCGTTACGGAAGGTTCACTGAGGACAAGGTGCAGCTACTGGAGCTGCCGTACCTCGGAGATGACATCACTATGGTGCTGATTCTACCTCTCAAAGACACCCCTCTTTCTGAGGTGGGTCCATGGTGTCTGCTGTTTACTGACAATATTCTACAGTATTCCTATGGTTATTCGGGTTTCAGATGGCTCAGTGGTAAGGGAGTCAGTCTTGTAGTTGAAAGGTTGCCGGGTTGGTTCCTGACCTCGTTACTCCAGATGTTGTAAGTCGCTCTGGACTAAAATGTAAAACAATGGGGCTATTCAGGTATTATTGTTGAAGCACTGAACTTTTACTCTGTCATTGTTGTTCCAAGGTGGAGGAGAATCTGGACATGAAGAAGCTAATTGGCTGGCTGCATAATCTGAAGGAAACCACAGTGTCAGTGCAGCTTCCGCGCTTTCGCATTGAAGACAGCTTCAGTCTGAAGGAGAAACTGCAGGCCATGGGGCTTCAGGACCTCTTCAGTCCCATGGATGCCAGCCTGCCAGGCATCCTTGAAGATGACGCCAATGCATTGTACATTTCCGAAGCGTATCATAAAGCATTCCTAGAGGTACGTATATCATCCACTTCATCAATCAGAAGGATTTCATTAACACCTTTTACATGGGCTTATAAAGATACCGTCATTTACAAAAGTGGTATTAAATTGATCAGAAAATATTGTCAAAACGTGATTTAATTTTGGAAGAACTATAGGCTTCATCATTAGGACACTGAAATAATGGCTGCTGAATATTGTATGTGAATAAATAATTATAAAACTATAGACAGTTGCAACATTAGTAATTTTCTTGGATTATGTAGTTTAATCAATATAATGCCACCTTGGTGAATTTGTCAAAAACTGAAAATGTTTGGGTGATTTCAAACCTTTGTCCAGTAGTATAGAAACAGAAAATAGCCATGCGACCAGTTAGGCAGCAACAGCAGTCATCAGGCAGATTCTAGACCAGCAACTCAACCTGCGACTTCGCTGTTGAGAGTGTGTAGGATTAGAGAACAAAACTGACATACATCAAGACACCAGACAGGACAGACTGATCCCCTTCACAGGGCACATAGGTTTCTTTAAGGCCCCGGGACTGAGACCAGGGCTGCCTAGTTCAGGGATGGGCATTATTTATGAGACAGTCGTATGCAAACGTTTAGGCACCCCTGACAATTTCCATGATTTTCATTTCTAAATAATTGGGTGTTTGGATCAGCAGTTTATCTATCAAATAACTGAAGGACACAGTAATATTTCTGTAGTGAAATTAGGTTTATTGGATGAACAGAAAATGTGCAATATGCATCAAAATGAAATTAGACAGGTGCATTAATTTCGGCACCCCTAAAAAAATATCACAAATATTTAGTTGAGCCTCCTTTAGCAGAAACAGCCTCTAGACCAGTGGTCTCCAATCCTGGTCCTGGAGAGCTACCATCCTTTATGTTTTCACTTTAACTGCAAATAATTTAGCTTAATTCAGCTCATCATCCAGCTAATTAGTAGAATCCGGTGTGCTAAATTTGGACTAAAGTGAAAATAGTCTGGATGGTAGATCTCCAGGACCAGGATTGGTGACCACTGATATAGACACTTCCTATAGCCTGTAATGAGTGTCTGGATTCTGGATGAAGTTATTTTGGACCATTCCTCCTTGCAAAACATCCAGTTCTGTTAGGTTTGATGGATGCCAAGCATGGACAGCCCACTTCAAATCACCCCACAGATTTTCAATGATAATCAGGTCTGGGGACTGGGATGGCCATTCCAGAACATTGTACTTGTTCCTTTGCATAAATGCCAGAGTAGGTTTTGAGCAGTGCTTTGGGTCATTGTCTTGTTGAAATATCCAGCCCCGGCATAACTTCAGATTTGTGACTGATTCCTCTACATTATTCTCAAATATATGCTGAGTGGAATCCATGCGACCCTCAACTTTAACAAGCTTTCCAGTACCGGCACTGGCCACACAGACTTACAGCATGATGGATCCTCCACCAAATTTTACTGTGGGTAGCAAGTGTTTGTCTTGGAATGCTGTGTTCTTCTGCCGCGTAACGCCCCTTGTTATGACCAAATAACGCCATCTTTGTTTAATCAGTCCACAGCACCGTCTTCCAAAATGAAGCTGGCTTGTCCAAATGTGTGTTTGCATACCTTAAGCGACTCTGTTTGTGGCGTGTGTGCAGAAAAGGCTTTTTCCACATCACTCTCCTGTACAGCTTCTCCTTGTGCAAAGTTTGCTGAATTGTTGAACGATGCACAGTGACACCATCTGCAGCAAGATTATGTTGTAGGTCTTTGAAGGTGGTCTGTGTGCTGCTTTTGACCGTTCTCATCATCCTTCGCCATTGCCTCCGATATTTTACTTGGCCTGCCACTTCTGGCCTTAACAAGAACTGTGCCTTTGGTCTTCCATTTCCTTACTATGTTTCTTACAGTGGAAACTGAAAGCTTAAATCTCTGCGATAGCTTTTTGTAGCCTTCCCCTAAACCGTAATGTTGAACAATCTTTGTTTTCAGTTTATTTGAGAATTGTTTTGAGGCCCCATGTTGCCACACTTCAGGGGAGAGTCAAAAAGACCAACAACTTGAAATTGGCCACCTTAAATACCTTTTCTCATGATTGGATGCATCTGTCTATAAGGTTAAAGGCTTAATGAGCTCACCAAACCAATTGTGTGTTCCAATTAATCAGTGCTACGTAGTTACAGGTATTCAAATCAACAAAATGACAAGGGTGCCCAAATTTATGCACTTGTCTAATTTCGTTTTGATGCATATTGCACATTTTCTGTTCATCCAATGAACCTCATTTCATTACCAAAATATTACTGTCCTTCAGTTATTTGATAGATCAAAATGAAATTGCTGATCCAAACACCCAATTATTTATAAATGAAAATTGTGGAAAATGTAGGGGTGCCTAAACTTGATTAAGTTCATTTTCATGGCAGAGAGTGAAGTTGCAATTCATCTGATCACTTTTCATGACATTCTGGAGTATATTCAAATTGCCATCATCAACACTCAGGCATCAGAATTTGTGAAAGTTAGTATTTGGGCCATTCTCAAAACCTTTGACCACGACTGTAGATGATGACATAAAAATTCTGCCTCTGACAGAAAATGTATATTCATATCTGAAGGAGGTCAAGGTGAGTACATGTAGGTTGGCAGCTTTTCATTGATTTTTTGCATGAATTGCAAAAAATGTGTACAGTTCATGTTAGGTTTTGGTGATCGTTTCCGTAGTCTAGGCTAAATCGTTCTCCAATTTACATAATGTTCTAGCTAACTATTTGACCCAAGTAGCAGCCCTCATGGTTAACGTTAACTTGCTACTTTCAGCCACCTACAAAAAATAAGTGTTTCAGTGTTCTACAAACCTAGTTCCAAAAAGTTGATACAGTATTGAAAATGCTAATAAAAAAGGAGTGATTTGTGAAAGTACTTCAACCTTTAGTATAAAGACAAGATTTTTGATGTTTTACCTAATTAACTGCATCATTTTATTTGTAAATTGAGGCGTGCAACACGTTAAAAGTTGGGAAGGGCAATTTAGGCCTAATAATGAACTTGAAAAAGGAAGGTAATGTGAAACAAGTGAGGCAATTGTGCAATCATAGTACAAAAGGAGCCTCCAAAAAAGGCCCAGTCCTTCAAGAGCAAGGATGGGTCGAGGCTCACCAATCTGCCAACAGATGCATCAGTGAATAATCCAACACTTTGAGGACAACATTCCCCAAAGACAAATCGGTAGGATTTGGGGCATTTCACCTTTACTGTGACAATATAATTAAAAGTCAAATCTTGGTGGGTAAAGGGCAATGCCGAAAACCAATTCTGACTGAGCCTGATCTCCAATCCCTTCAAAAAATACATGCTTGGGAATATTTTGGTGAACTTTTTTCAGTTTACACCATTCGCTGCCGAGTCCACAGATGCAAGTTAAGGCTTTACTATGAAACGCAAAAGCCATAAATCAACACTGTCCAGAAGCATGCTGACTTCTCTGGGCTTGGTCTCACCTGAGGTGTGCTGTAGCACAGTGGAATCGTGTTTTATGGTCCGTCGAGTAAAGATTTGAAATAGTTCTTGGACAAAACATATGTTGTATTTTCTGGGCCACAGAGGAAAAGGACCATCCAAACTGTTATCAACATCAGGTACATAAGACAGCGTCTGTCATGGTATGGGGTTGTCAGAGCTCATCGTATGGGTAACTTGCACATCTGTGAGGGGACCATTAATGCAGAAAGATATGTTCAAATTTTGGAGCAACATATGCTCCCATCTTTTCCAGGTACATCCCTGCATTTTCCAGCAGGATAAGGCAAACTGCATTCTGCCTGGATTACAAGCACATGGTTGTGTTAGCAGAGAGTGGGTGTGCTAGCATGGCCTGCCTGCATTCCTGACCTGTCTCCGACTGAGAATGTGTGGTGCATTATGAAGCACAAATTAAGGCAACAGAGACCCCGTACAGTTGTGCAGCTAAGGACATGCATAATGGATGAATGGGTGAAAATCAGCTTGCTAAACTTAAAGGACAACTCCGGCACAAAATGAACCTAGGTGTTAATAACACATTGCTACTGAGTTGACCGTTCTCTGGGATATGTTATGATGTTAATCGAATGTGCCCAGTTTTAGTGCGAACTGATAATTACCTTATAACCTTATAGTTGTAAGGGCACAATTGTAGTAAAAATAAATCGCTATTATAGACCAATAAAAAGGCTCAAAATAGGACCACAATTCCATGGTAGCATAATGAGAGTCCCTACATGTTAACCGAAGCACTGAGCACTTACATTGAGAATGTAAGTGTACAGACAGTTTACTAAAAATATAGTTTACAAGACAATATTGTTTTCCGCCATCTTCGGAAAACAGACTCGATCAGTCAAACCACAAACTCTGTGCTACGTGAGCTAAACTGTAAGCAAATGTGAAATGTTTTCGCGTTGCAAGCTCTAAGTCTTGCTCATTGATCTGTATGAATGACCGCAAAACCTCTTGCCATTGAAGATTCCAACTCTTTTATTTGGATGCATCTTTGCCCATCCCTGGCATTGGTGAGGCTCAAGGAGGCAGAATCCTGTCCCCCAAAAAAGCTGCCTCATCAGAAAAGAAATCGTCAATGATCGTCACTAACTGTAAACAAATCAAACGTGCACCAGTTGGGTTTAACTACTGTTCCCCTTGTAAAATGATTAGAAAGTCATCCATGTACTGAGTCAAATCAGAAACTTTGAAAAACCTTTTGTCCAGTAGCTAAACAGATGAACTATGAACTGTTGCAGGTAAATGAAGAAGGCAGTGAGGCAGCTGCAGTCACGGCAGTCGTGGCCGTCGGCCGCTCTATCAACTTTAACCGTGAGGTGTTTGTGGCCAACCGGCCCTTCCTCCTTCTCATTCGCGAGTCCAGCATCAACACTCTGGTGTTCACCGGCCGAGTAGCTGACCCCTGTGGACCCTGACTGCACGCACACACGCACACACTTCAGAGTTGATCTAAAATAGCCTAAGTGGGATTACCAGTGGACCACTGATGATTTTAAGGTAAAATCTCCAATAAAGGATACTGATTGGGGTACACACTTATTTTCACTGTCACACTATAAATCCTGACATTGTTAGAAATAATACCACACAATCAAAGTAACACTTAAAGTGCTTTATTTCCTTTGAGGAGAAAGTACTTTAATATGTACTTGTGAAGAAAATGATATAGTGGTTATTGTGAAGTAACCCATTTTCACATTATCAAAAACAATTAACAAATCAACCTTTGGCCTTGCAAATGAGCCCAAGTGATTAGCATACCCTCACATCTTTATCACCATCCCCAAGCATTACTCTATACAGTATAACAAAGAAATGTTTCTTTTTCTGGAACAGGACCATGCAAAATGAAAAAGAATCTTCAGATAATCTGCAAGAAAATGTTCTTAACAGGGAACTAAATATGGTAATTCAATATAGGCCTATTTCATTGAGATATTTTTTGTTAATGAATATATTTTTTAATTTCAAATAATATTATGGTTTAAGTATTAAACGTATTTAGTAATTCATTACATAGATTTATGATTTGCTGCAATATGCATTTTGTGGACAAAACCATATTTTTGAATATACGTATGCATCTTTGTGTATACATTTCACAGAAGACAACTGTTGAAAATAAAGAAAATATGTTATAAGACATGTGAGACCTCAATGAATCAGCAAGACAAAGACATTACAGCACAATAAAACTGTAGAATATATTAAATGTCACCTAATAAAACATTATTTGGCATGTTTTTGAGCAAATATATTGATAAAGAAACGTTCCCATAATTTGGCATTAATAACCTATTACAGACAACATGCATTGGTGCTAAAGCGGGGCTCAGCTTCACCATTCGTTGAAGTAACTGAAATGTTCAGATTCCTGATTTTGACATCTTGACATTTTAGCTACGGATGTTTTTTCACAGTTGGACAGAGGTCAAAATAGGAGTTTTCCGAACAGTACTAAATAAACGATATCTGTATTACTGACGTACTCTCTACGTACATGTAAGAATGTTCACAGGACATACCGAGGTAAGTGGAGATGAAAACCAAAATAAATCTGTTAATTGCTGAAACCAGAGAGGCCACGTGAGAGGTTGTTCCTGTCATTGATCTACGTACATTCAGCAGTAACAATACAGAGATGCATGGGTTTAATCATCGTATTTACACTGCAAATACACATTTGTTTTGCACAGTTAAAACAAATAAAAGCAACAAAAGCCATTTTAATTATAAGACATGGATAAAAGAAAAAGCATTAAATTAATTTGGTCAATTCCCCAAAAAGGCTTAATTGAAATCCGGTAAACCCAGTATCTGGTGAAAAAAGAAGTTCATGTAAGTAATTGTTTTAGAACTAATTTTTTACCATATTTTTTACGCAACACTTATTTAGATTCTAAGTTTGCAACATAGTTCTGATTGATAGCTACAGTTCTGTATTCATACTACTTTAGTTCTATATCAGAATGCTATGCATGCACTGGAATGTTTTATTTTGAAATCATTATGTCCTGTATTGAAGGGGTTCAGGACCAACGATGGTGAAGGGGTCTGATCTGTGACCCAGAAATGAAATTTCAGGTAAATCTTCCAATGAACCAAGCAAATCTCATAATAGCTGAAGTGAACTTATTGTAACAGTCTTTATGCTGCAAATTGCTTTATATTTCTATTTGTCATTTAGCATATTCTCTCATCCAAAATGAAATACAGGAGAAATCCTTGCAGAAAAAGACATACTCTGGACCAATACTTGTTGTTGTCAAGTCTAAGCTATAACACAATGAAGATGCAAAATAATTATGAATTTATTCTTAAGTGAAGATATGTTGGATATCTGCATTTTCTGATGTATAAATTAAAAAGGCCTTCTGATCAACAGCTGTTTGTTTACACAACTTGTGTTATGCCAAATATTGGTATAGGCCACTATTCAAAACAATAGATTATCAACAAAGTTTCATAGATATGCATTCCCAATTTTACTAGCTGCATTGCTACTGCCATAATGGCTTTTTATTCTACACAATATTAAATTGTAATAATTAATGTATATTTAAGCTTATAGTTGAGCTTTATTAAGCTGCACTTAATAATTAACACTTGCTGTAAGATTTCACTGCAGTTAGCCCAAGCGTAAAAAAACATTAATCCTAAATGTCACATACAAAGAGAGTAAACGTAAAAACAGTAAACAAAAATACCTGATATTTGTAACAAAATTGACTATTTTTGTCTGACAAATATACTGTAGACGGAGGTGTACTGCGGTAATGTTCTATGCTTTCTTAGGATAAGAAAAGCCCAGTGGACAACACTGTTTTTCACTTGCATAAACCATTCTTAAAAATAAAATTACTCATGTCAAACCTTCACAGCTCTTTAGAACAAATCCAACCTAAACAGTAACAGCCAATCCACTGTGCTATCCTTGCACCTATATTTAACATGTTAGTGATTTGTTTAGGTTGTCTTTACTGTTATATAACATATGTTTAAATATTCATTATGCAATACATAAAAAATATGCAATTCTTACATTGCCCTACTTTTTGTAAGTGCTGGGCGTAGTTATTTGGCCTCCGTGAAAGGGAGGGAAGTAAAACCGATGGCTTGTCTGCTCAATTATTTTAGTTGCCAGGACGCCACTGGTTGTTCATGGATTTCCAGTGGGACACACTCTACTATAAAACGCATGCAGGCTGAGTCTATCCTCTGGTGAAAGGACATCCTTGGCATCAGTGGGCTCCAGATTTCTCTTGGGGAGGTACTGTCACGGGGTCTTATTTGGCTGACCTCTAGTGTCCTCTATTACAATCCTGTCTCATCTCTATACCCTCCAGGCCAGATACATTGTCAGAGCTATATAGAAATGTTCCAAAGACAACACACCCTATGCAGAAATGTCTCTTATTTAAAATGAAAAAATTAATTGTTAACAAAATTGATTACAACTCAGGGAAAAGAGAAAACAATGACATGTTTTAAGTTTGGCTGAGTCCATCAACCAATCTGCTTGAAGCAGAGCTGTATTGCGTAGTGATGTGTGAGAGGTAACTAGTTTTATTGTAGCTTATCTGAGGTTAAAAACGGTAGAGTTTACGGTGTTTCTATATAGAAGCATGCATTTTAGCAGCTAGTCGAAGTACTGTATGTGGAGAGAAGAGGTTTTAACGGGTAAGATACATATAGATTAACACAAGTCCTCTTTCCAAGGCTCCTAATGTTGGCCAGTATCTTAACAATACCTCTGTAAAATTGCACTGATTATGCAATAATAAAAGTCTAAAAGCATTGAGATATGTTAGGCAGCCATCAGTCAAAATGAAGAGTTATTCTCCTATTCACCACCAAATTAATGTACTGTTTTCATTTTCCCCATTAAGTCAAATCTACTATTATGTGCATTTCAAATGAGCATATATGAAGGGGGATTATCTATCACTGACCCCCAACTGCTCAAGATTGTCTTAAGGCAAAAAGAAATTATTGAGAATGTGTGTAGTTATTATACTGGCACAGTGTTTTGGCAATACTAATTAATGTCCAAATTGTGTCCAGTTCCAACTTATTTTTCTGCATTCTTAACCTGTAAAACCGGCAATACAAAAGTATAAAACTGTAACATAAGAAAAATAGACAAATAAAAACCACTGCATTCAGTGTTTCATGAGGTTACTGGAGTGTGGCCTTTCTTCATGCGTTGGCTTAATCTGTTCATGTTTGTATTGTGAAGGTAGATGTGGTTTAAAGCGGAAATATCACTTATAAATAACTATATAATACAAAGTGCCCTAACAAACTACTCTTGCATCATTCTCCTGTCCCTGCTGTTTAGTTGAAAGGATTTGAAAAACGCTTATAAAAAATCTCACCCTGGATGGATTGGATACCCTCAGAAAATCCCCCACTCCCTCCTTGATCCTTTCCTTTGTAAAGATATATTTTCTTTATTTCCCTGGTAGGAGTGTACAAAGCAAGCCAAACTTAAACCCTGTCCTCCCATCCACTATCCCACTTCCTGTTCCGCTGGGTCAATCAGGCCCGGTGGTGGAGACCGATGGCTGGACACCCTCATTGAAAGAAGCGCCACCTCCGCTGCTACCTCCCTCCGGCTCGTCCTGGCCGGGAGAGCCCTCCTCATTTTGCCCCCCTCGGGAAGAGACGGTGGTGGTCTCTGGGGAGGTGCTGTGGGTCACCTCGTGAGGGGCACAGCCTGGGTGGTTCTTCCGGAAGTGCTGGTTGAGGATGGCCTGAAAGGGGAAGCTCTTGCCACAAACGTGGCAGTGGAAGGGCTTGTTTCCTGTGTGCTTGCGGATGTGATACTCCAGCTGGTCCTTACGTGTGTACTTCTTGCCACAGATGCGGCACACAAAAGGTGTAATGCCCATGTGTAGACGCATGTGGCGGTCCAGGCTGCCCTTTTGGTTGAAAGACTTGCAGCAGTAGATGCAGGTAAGCCGAGGGTTGTAGCGGAACCAACGGTCCCCCACCTGTTCTCGCAGGTACTCCTCGTAACCCCCCATGTCAAACGTGGCCTGCTCCTCTCCCTGGCAAACAAAGAGTGCATTTAAAAAGACAATTACCTATGTGTCAATACTCATACTACACAAAAAAAAATTATATCAGGCTACAGTTGTGCACATGGCAGAAATTGTGAAATGTAGGTGTTTACTTTGACAATGACTGTTCAGGCAAAAAATCTTACTGTTATGTAAGGATAGTGATCATATGAAGCCATTAACTATCACACAGTTGTTTAGCTCCTTTGTAAATTATACTGATAACAGAAATCACCCAAATTGCCCTGATCAATAGTTTACATACCGTTCAATGTTTGGCCTTGTTACATAAGGTCCCACACAGGTTAAAATGGAAATTAAAGGTTAATTTCCCACACCTGTGGCATTTTAAATTGCAATCAGTGTCTGTGTATAAACAGTCAATGAGTTTGTTAGCTCTCACGTGGATGCACTGAGCAGGCTAGCAGCCGCGGTCGGTGGATCTTAATTGGGGACACTGTGCTCACATTACCCTCCGGACTGTGGGAAACGGAACAGTATCACACAATGGGTTTGATGCGCTACACACCGTTCCATTAATTCCGGTCCCAAACGCAATGTGAGCCCAGTGTCCCCAATTAAGATCCACCGACCATGGCTGCAGGCTAGATAATGAGCCATGGGGAGCATAAAATAACTTTCAAAAGACCTGTGTAATAAGGTACTGGAACTGCATAAAGTTGGAAAAGGATATCAAAAGATATCCAAAGCCTTGCAAATGCCAGTCAGTACTGTTCAATCACTCAAGAAGATGAAGATTAAGAAGTTGAAGATTCAGGGATCTCTTGATACCAAGCCAAGATCAGGTAGACCAAGAAAGATTTCTGACAAAACTGCCAGAAGAATTGCTGAGGATACAAAGAAAAACCCACAGGTAACCTCGGGAGGCATACAGGCTGCTCTGGAAAAAGACAGTGTGGTTGTTGCAAGGAGCACAATATGACGATACTTGAACAAAAATGAGCTGCATGGTCGAGCTGCCGAAAAGAAACTTTTACTGCGCTAGTGCCACAAAAAAGCATGGTTACAATATGCCCGACAACACCTTTGACACGCCTCACAGCTTCTGGCACACTGTAATTTGGAGTGAAGAGACCAAAACAGAGATTTATGGTCACAAGCGCTACGTTTGGAGAGGGGTCAACAAGGCCTATAGTGAAAAGAATACCATCCCCACTGTGAAGCATGGTGGTGGCTCACTAATATTTTGGAGGTGTGTGAGCTCCAAAGACACTGGGAACCTTGTGAAAATTGGTGCCAAGATGAATGCAGCATGTTCAGACAATACTGGCAGACATTCTGCATTCTGCACAGAAGCTGTCCATGGGATGCACATTAACTTTCCAGCACGACCCTAAGTACAAGGCCAAGTTCCAGCTCCAGTGGTTACAGCAGAAAAAGTTGAAGGTTCTGGATTGGCCATCACAGTCTCCTGACCTTAAAATCATCAAGCCACTCTGGGGAGATCTCCAACGTGCGGTTCATGCAAGACGACCGAAGACTTTGCATGACCTGGATGCATTTCGCCAAGACGAATGGGCAGCTATACAACCTGCAAGAATTTGGGGCCTCATAGACAACTATCACTAACAACTGCACCCTGTCATTGATGCTAAACAATATTGAGAACTGAGGGTATGGAGACTTTTGAATATGAAGTTGAATATGAATCCCATGAGAAATAAAATGTTTTGCCTGCTCACTCATGTATTGTTTAAAAATAATATCTATTATCAATTCTCCAGGGGCATGCAAACTTTTGAGCACAACGGTATTTGCATGTCGGGTTGGAAAACATAAAGCACCATATATACTTAATACCATCAGTGCCCACAAGTGTAATGTCTTAACGTAGTTAATATGATATGGAGTCACAGGTTTTGGGAAAGTCTTTGGGCTTTGCTTCCAAAACGACAAAGCAGTAACAGAATTGTGATTATGGACTTCCATAAAGAAGCTTTTCACAGTTCCTGCATCATGATAACAGAGGCTCTTTGTGTGTGAGGATCGCACACATCCACGATTCAATGTCCACCATGTATTCATAGACCGCAAGGCTACAAGCTAAAAAGCACTGAATACACTGTCTCTCAACTGTACTGTTCCACATATTATTTTGTCACAACATGACATCCAAACAAACTTTATTAGGAGTTTGTCGATTTTATTGTTGAGCGGTGGTACAAACTTTGTGCTCTAAATAATAAATATATACAAAGCAATTGTAAAAAAAAAATTTGTCTTAAAATATCACAGCATGGCTGTGGGCTAAAAGCTAGCTAGTGGGACTAGCGAGGTATGGTGAACTTTAGCCAAGCAGAGTGCTGACCACAAGGGACCAGGTGACATACCTGGGAGCTGGGGTGGCGCTGGTCGTCCGCTCTGCTGGGGGACTCGCTCTTGGCTCTCTGTCTGTCAGCCATCACCACCACACTGCCAGTAGGACTGAACCTGACAGGACAGACATACCGTACCCTCAGACCTCTACATCCAAGCAGCTCCACCTGGTCATTCACCATGGCATCTCCCCATAACAATGCATATAGTAGGCTACTTTTGTCAGGTGTTTTCAATTACTGATTTCATGAACATAAATTGAGGGTCCAAATGTTTGGAATAATCCAGGAATTTACATGTTTTGATAGAAATGTATGCCTTCATCATAAATGGTCAAAACATGATTACTGCTATTTACAGATGAGCTAGAAGACTTCATTATTAGGACACAAAAATAATTGCTGGTAAAAAAAGTGGTATTTTTCCTATTGTATGTGCATTATTTATTATAAATCTTTAATTTTCAGTAACAGTGACAGACATTTGCAACATTGATAATATCTTGGATATGTACTTGAATCAATTTAATGCCACCTTGGTAAATGGAAGGTATCAATTTCTATTAAAAACATAAACAGTGATTCCAAACTTGGCCCCCAGTGTAATTATTCACATATTGAACAGAGACAATTTTTCAAGTATTTAGCTCATCTGTAATTAATCATGTTTTGACAATAATTTCTTATCAATGCTGGTTCATTGTACCTACCTCTCTGTCTCACTGAAACTACTGGAGGGCTGGGAGTTCTTAGCACCCGTGACAAAACCCTCCTGCACCAAAGAGCTCCTCCCCGATGTGTCAATCATCATGCCTCCTCCCTCTTCTGCTCCGCTCCCCTCCTCCTGTGTATCAGGCCCGATCCATTCATCCATCCTCTCAGTCTTTATCCGTAACCCGTCCACCACTCGCACCGTTTCCCCCTCCTCGCCGCCGCTTCCCCTTTCCGACTCTGCCTCCACGTACCACTGGCCGGCCCGATTAATGCGCAGTATGGGCTCTTTCCCGAGCCTGGTGACAACCCCGACACCCCCAGCCAGCCCTTCTGGGCCTAGCCCACTGTGCTCCACCATCTGGGGGCTCATGGACTCCTCCGCTGGGCTACCCACCTCCCGGATATCCATGGCCCCTGCAGCATTGCTTCCCCGAGGGCCCAGAACCCTGGGGCTGCTGTGGTGTGGGCTGAGGGAACGTGAGCCCCCTGATGTTCCTACCACACCTCCTCCTCTATGGGCCTCCAGGCTCCTCGCACCCCGGTGCCCCTGCTGTCCCACCCCGGCCCCGAGATCTTCGTCCACATCCGCTAGGCTGATCTTCAAATGGATGCCCTCCAGGATCTGGGTGCAGCGGTCGATGATGTGCTGCATCTGCAGGAAGCTGGCGGCGGTCAGGTAGCTGATTATGTCGGCCAGCTGCAAGCACAGCCTGCCAGTGTAACAGAAGGAGAGGAGCTGCTCGAACACTGTTGGGTTGCGGATGACGGACAGGGACACAGTGCTCATCTGGCTTAGAGACATGTGGTCTCGGAAGTAAGGGGAGCTAGCAGCCAGCACCACCTTGTGAGCACGAAAGCTCTGGCCCTGCACGTTCACCACTATGTCGCACAGCCGCCCCTGCATACGTAGCTGGTTCAGGTGGGAAAGCACTGAGTTGCTGAAGTCAGGGATATCTAGCTGGATGCTGCCTGCTCGCTCGATGCTGCCTGCTCTCTCCATGGTGCCTTTTATGATTCTTTATGGCTGTGCACAAGTGGAGAATGTTATAAATATGTAACGATCATATAATGACAAAAGATATCTATATCACTTCATTTACAGATTCTATTGATGAATTAGGAAACTATTTTAGAGATTAAGTGTGTGACATCCTAACCAAGAAAGTTAGCGTTACCAAACGAGAACATAACTTTTCTTACCTTTTCGAAATGTACCAGCAGCACTGTACCACGGGTACTTAAATGTTACTGGCTATCAATTTCTGTACTGCACCATAATATTAGCTACTGACTAAGCTGGCTGGCTAACTTGCATAGAAGATGGCACTAATTATAGCTTGCAAAGGATTGTACATTGTTGACAAATAGTGTGACTGACACTGCTCTTGCACAGTCGAGACTCTTCAAATGCTATATCCGAGCCCTGGCCCTCCTTTTGGCCACTGTAACATACTGCAGTACGGTGATGATCCAACCCTTATAACGAAGAATACACCCCGGCGTTGCTCGCGAGGGAGGTGGCTAACCAGCTAGTTCAACGTCCATGTAGCTAGCATAAAAAACGAGCAAGAGAGAACATCGTATAACTTCTATGTCAGAGCGAACCGTCGTAATACAAATGCGGTACTGTTGCATATTTGATGTGTCAATACGCACGTTAACTTATTTTCTATTTTATCTGTTCGGTTACCCTTTTCGCCGCTCTCATTTTCCCAATTCATGACACGGCAGACGGGCCAATTTTGAGAAAAATGTAATTTGCATTATGGGAAGTGGTGTCCTCTTCTTTTTAAAAAGCCGTGAAGAAACAGCAAAGACAACTGGATAAAACATCCGTCCCAGAATGCATTACATTGAAGTCAGCTAGATGTTTACGGCTATGGTTATGGGGCTTGTAGTTCATTAATTCTAGCTGCAGCAGCAATACAGTGAAGATAGTGAAAGTACAGAGGTTTCAAAAACTCACGCAACATCGCGATACTTGAGCGACAGCGTTGCAATTCGTTAAGACTGGAGAGACCAGACCAGATTTTGGTGTTTGGCAATTTGGAACACATTTTAAAATTGTTGTTATTTCTTAATGAAAAGGGCTTTTCTGTACACCTTAAATCCACCCGCGTATTATATATATGTAAATATTGATGTTGATTTGATTTAATTCTGATTTTGCAGAAATCTTTTTTTCTTGTCTTTTGAAAGATATTAACCTACAGGTTCCTAAGGGTTGTATGGGTTATGAAAGCAATGAGCATGCAGAAAAAGGCAGCACTGCATAATGACCTTACTCCCATACACAAGCTTTAACATGCTGATGAGATACTGTTCTGTAGGTGAGAGTATAGGCCAGAGTGTCTTGTGGAATCAGGTAGTGGTACCATTTCAGTTGGCCTGGCTGGGGTTGCAAAAGGAGACTCTCTTCCCCGTCTTCTTCTTCTTAAAAAACATCTTTAAGAATGATAGAGGAAAAATTGGAGGAACACGGATGTGATGGGGAAGAGAGAATTTGTCATTGTGTTAGGGCAACTGTGTCAGGCCAAGTGTGTTAGGATATAATATACAACATATAACACACCACACAGGGGTCTGCCTGTAGGAAGCGGAACGTGACACATCTCCAGAGTTCTGGTAGTATTTCAACCTCAGACTACGTCTTAACATCTCTGAAAGAGAGAGACAATCAGAGAGACAGACAGAGGTGTCAACAACCAAATAGTTAATGTCTGATAGCACATCTTGCTACCTTAACAAGTAATCTACGGCCCATCAGGATGTACCTATATCTCTCTCAGCACAGTGAGTAACTTCCTTTCTAGAACAGTACAATAAAATAGCATGTCAGTCATTTGTAAAACTGAAAGGCCTGAATATTAGGCCTGCATACTGCACAGGCTGCATTGACAGAGCCATATAAATAGGCTGGAGCTACCAATAACATTTTGTTTATAGGTGATTCAGCTTGACCATATAAATAGGCTGGAGCTACCAATAACTTTTTATTTATAGGTGATTCAGCTTGACCATATAAATAGGGTGGAGCTACCAATAACCTTTTGTTTATAGGTGTTTCAGCTTGACCATATAAATAGGGTGGAGCTACCAATAACTTTTTGTTTATAGGTGATTCAGCTTGACCATATAAATAGGCTGGAGCTACCAATAACTTTTTGTTTATAGGTGATTCAGCTTGGCCATATAAATAGGCTGGAGCTACCAATAACTTTTTGTTTATAGGTGATTCAGCTTGACCATAGCCAGAATCGGCCTATAATAAATTATAATGAAAAGAAAATGAATCTACAAAAGCAAATTGTCAAATTCATAATTACGAATATAGCCTTGGTTTATCGAATGTGTGACAAAAGAAATAAATAAAACCAAACAAAATGCAACACCATGTAGCCCTATTTTGCAAGCGATCTATATTTTCCTTCATTGTTAATAATCCTGGCAAATTGGAATACAACATGTGGTGAAGAGTGTGGAGAGAGTCTAGACAATGCACATTTTGTAAATATCAGAAAGCAGATTGCTGAACCAAAAAACTCCAACAATTCTTTCAATTTAACTTGCTGCACACACATTTAACACATGAGGGCGCCATTTAATAATATGGTTTAACGCTCATCTCGAGTTTGGGAAAAAGCATGTAGATGACCCTCAAGATATTGGACGTCAAATTCGATAGATCCTGTCACAGGTGTCAAACCAATACCATGACGAGCTGATTGTCTGCAGGTTTTGCTCTGACCTTGTAGTCTACAGTACATGATAAATTACATTACTAATTGGTTAGGATCTTCCCTCACCTGGTTGTTTATATCTTAAAAGAAGTCAAAGTTAAAAACAAAACCCTGCAAATACTAGTACCCTGATATTCAACTTTGGACCTCAAAGTCAGTTCCACAGTGTTTTTTCATTACAGCGATCTAATCTCTGACTTTAGACCTGTGACACCAGATAAGTGCAGTTATTGATACGGTAGAACCATAGACCGTATATATAGGGGTAGAACAGAACCCAGCAGGCTCAACCTCATAGGGCAGGGGTGTCAAACCAGATCCACAAAGGGCCTAGTGTCTGCAGGTTTTTGCTTTTACCTTGTACCTGAATGATTGAATGTCACTAATTGGTTAGGATCTTGCCTCACCTGGCAGTCTACGTCTTAATTGGGCTCTAATTGAAAGGAAAGACCAAAAACCAGCATACACTCGGCCCTCCGTGGAACCGGTTTGACACCT
>JACXGM010006158.1:0-33415 GCA_016801145.1 Umbra pygmaea
TTGTATTTCATGTTGATGGTGTTTAGGTACAGCTTGTGAACAAGGTGGTTGTATTGTATTTCATGTTGATGGTGTTTAGGTACAGCTTGTGAACAAGGTGGTTGTATTGTATTTCATGTTGATGGTGTTTACGTACAGCTTGTGAACAAGGTGGTTGCGGAGGTCCTGAGTAACGTGTTGGTGCCAGGCCTTTCTGACCCCGGTAGCTGATAGGGGGGCTGCAGTGGGCAGGTTGCCCCCTAAGGATCCCACACCTGACGCTTCTGACAGCAGCTGACTGTGGGAGAGAAGGAGAACAGTAAAGATCGGCAGATGTAAGAGGAATTACATGTAAATAAATGTAATTGATGGCAGTCGGACCACATATCAAAAAAAGGTTACTGTCAAAACATTGCATCATCTGAAAGATAATATTTATTTGGGACTATATTACAAATCAGTCAGCATTAGTTAATCGAGAAAAACTTGGGTCTATAAGGTTATCAGTGGATTGAAAAGGATGGGCTGATAATATTATTAATTGATATTAATGTCTGGACTGCATTAAATGGAATCTCAAACCAGGTTTAATGTGTTCAACTAACAGTTGTTGAGGCTTACCTGCTGGCATTGAGGGAGTTTGAGAGGGAGGAGTCAGAGTGAAGGGTGGTCTGATCTGATGAGGCCAAACCCATTACTCCACCTCCAAGAGCCATCTGGCTACCTGGAGACACACACCACACATACCGCACGCACACACGCACGCAGCAAATTGACATTGTGTAAGTCTGCACAGGTCAACACTCACAAGTTACAGGCACACACACTTCAGTGTTTGTGCAGTTAAATTAAGAACAGAAACTGAACTAAAAGATGTTTACATAAAACATTATGACACTCAGACCCTGTGAATCTGAAACCTGCAGTCTGAAATGTTGGTTCCTGGTTGTAACAATGTGTTTAAATATGTATTTGTGCTTTATGTCACGATTTGTTCCCCATGTCACCGAAGTAAAAATATTAACGGGGTATTACATTTCCATGTCAAAACGGGACGTTTAAGATATTATATAACCATTTGCAAAAGTCACAGACTGAATTTTTAACTGTTATAAGACATCCGCAAACTACACATTTTACACAGGACAAGCTCAATAAATACCTGCCTGTAGCTAAGCATGTTGTTACATCAATTAGCAAACAAAAATACAGCCTTTACCTTAGGGCTGGGCGACGTCTGCTACGACACATGGTCCCATCGACTTGTCCGAACATCGTAGATAAACGATGGAATCGTCTATTTATTTATTTTGAGACGGGTGAATGGTGCACACAGGTCAATTTAAGGTAAGGCAATATATAGTATTTTACACACACATGGGTTAGGAAATTATTGCAAAAGCCACAAATTGGAAATCTGACATTTTTACCAATCAAATATTTGAAAGGAATAGGCCAATATTAAAATGTGTTTTGTATAGCTTTCAAATTGTTTTGGTAAGGCTATGAAATCTGATATAACCTACTTAAAAATACATCAGCAGCATTGGCCTACCTTTAAAAACGATTGACGTGTATTCTTATGGCAGCTTGATTATCTGGGTAAGCGGATTCTTTCTCCTGTTTGGCAGCTTTACCTTCATTATCATGACCGAACTGCACATTGGTTTCATCTGTATCCTTGACAGTAAATTCTTTTTAAACGGGAATCCGATCAGCTCAGGTGACAATAACTGAACAGTCAATGTGTCACATGTCTTAAAGGTACAATATGTAGTGTTCCAAAACAATAAGAAAAGACGTACTTTGCATTAAAAAAGCAAACATCACTATACCTATATATATACCTATATACCTATATATATACCTATATACCTATATTATATATATACACCTATATTATATATATACCTATATTATATATATACCTATATATTTCTTAGTTGTGTACTTACATTATCCTGAATGTTTCCACCAACTTTCAAACCCAGAGAAATTTGTAATATAATTCTAAGACACAGGATGTTTCATTTTGTCTTCTGTCAATGGCGTCATATAACCTTTGACTGCTCTAGTTGCTGTAAGTTCCAGGGCACTGCCTAACATAACGTGAATAAAGTTATAATATTTTTAACAATACATTACTTTGTCAGTGAACATTTATTCTGCCAGAGACGCTAGATTGGAAGGTTGTCATTGACGCTGATAACTAAACCCAAGATCCCACGCTACTTCCCAACGTCATTCAAGTACATCTTTTGCTATTGTTTTGATTGAGAGACCCCTAGCGGCCAAAAACGACATATTGTACAGTTAAATATTTAAGATTTTAAATGGTATAGAACATTGTATTTTGTTAATAATAGCCAGCTATAAATTTAGAAAGAATATGAAATATAAAGGCTTGTCCATTAAGCAGAATTTTAACCATGCATTATGTAACCTTCCATTCATTAGTCCAGCCATAACATTATGACCACTGACAGGTGAAGTGAATAACACTGTTAATCTCATTATCATGGCACTTGTCAGTGGGTGGGATATATTAGGCAGAAAGTGAACATTTTGTCCTCAAAGTTGGTGTGTCAGGAAAAATGGGCAAGCATAAGGATTTGAGCGACTTTGACATGGGTCAAATTGGGATGGCTAGATGACTGGGTCAGAGCATCTCCAGAACTTTAGCTCTTGTGGGGTGTTCTTAGTCTGCAGAGGTAACTACCTATCAAAAGTGATCCAAGAAAGGAAGAGTCATGGGGGTCCAAGTCTCATTGGTGCACTTTGGGAGCGAAGGCTGGCCCATGTGATCCGATCCAACAGACGAGTTACTGTAGCTCAAATTGCAGAAAAAGTTGATGCTGGTTCTGATAGAAAGGTGTCAGAACACACAGTGCCTTGACGGGTCAGGGCTGTTTTGGCAGCAAAAGGGGGACCTACACAATATTAGGCAGGTGGTCATAATGTTATGGCTTATTGGTGTGTGTGTATATCATACATTAGGGGCTAGTTAGATATTGTGAACTGTTGATTAAACTATTGAAATATTGTCTACATTTTGTATTATTTAAATGTCAACGGCTGGATCTTAAATCTATTTACTAGTCTTTTTGTAGTGATGTTTGGCTTTGCTGCTTTAGATTACTCAGTTTTTTCTGCAACCTGCAATTTTCTGTTGATAATATTAGTAGTTTAACTACAAAAGTACCTGGAAACATTAAATGTTTCCTTGCCAGACTCAGGTTGAAACACAGAAAACAGTTTCTTTTTTACATTGTGGTCTCATCACTATTCGTCAATGGTATTTTTACATCGCCCAACCCTACTTAACCTAGTGAAACAAACTCAAAGACAACAGAAATGTTGAATTTACCTAGAGCATTGATGGGCCTCATCTGCTGCGGGTGCTGGCCCACTGGGGGCGTCTGTCCTGGGGTGGGGGTCTGGCTGCTGTAGGGCAGGCCCAGAGCGGCATAGGCCCTCTGCATGGAGGAAGGGTCGATGGGGGTGGAGGTGTTGAGGGAGGGGGTGCTAGGGGGGCCAGATACTACTGAGGCCAGGGAATTCTGGAGGGCAGTACTTGGTGAGCTCAGCATGGCTGGGGGAGGAGAAAATAAACATATATATATACATATATATATACATATACATATATATATACACACACATACACATATACATATATTTATATATATTATATATATATAATACATGAGGGCACTTTGAGTTCTTTACTGAAATGACGCCTTTATGCATGATCATATCATCATTAAAAATTGCCTCCAGATTCTGGCCCAATCCTTTGTGACCAGTCACATGATCACCCCCATTGAAATTCCCCAAAAAGGGGATGTCACCTTATACAAAAGTGACCTCACCTTGTCTCAGACATACAGTTGTGCTCATACGTTTGCATACCCTGGGAGAAATTGTGAAATTCCAGCATTGATTTTGACAATATGCAAGAAATCTGACTCATGTATGGATAGTGATCATATGAAGCCATTAATTATCACAGTTTTTTGGCTCCTTTGTAAACCATACTGATAACAAATATCACCCAAATGGCCATGATCAAAAGTTTACATTCCTTTGAATGTTTGGCCTTGTTACAGACACACACAGGTTGAAATGGCAATTAAAGGTTAATTTCCCACACCTGTGGCATTTTAAATTGCAATCATTGTCTTTGTATAAATCGTCATTGAGTTTGTTCGCCTTCATGTGGATGCACTAGGACACTCCAGCATGACAATGACCCTAAGTTGACCCTAAGCACAAGGCCAAGTTGACCCTCCAGTGGTTACAGCAGAAAAAGGTGAAGGTTCTGGAGTGGCCATCACAGTCTCCTGACCTTAATATGATCGAGCAACTCTAGGGAGATTTCAAATGTGCGGTTCACGCAAGACAACCAAAGACTTTGCATGACCTGGAGGCGTTTTGCCAAGCCGATTGGGCAGAAATACCACCTGCAAAAATTTGGGCTCATAGACAACTATCACAAAAGACTGCATGCTGTCATTGATGCTAAATGAGGCAATACACTGTATTGAGAGCTGAGGGTATGCAGACTTTTGAACAGAGGTCAGTTTAATTTATTTTATACATTATTTTCTTTGTTGCCATGTTTTGTTTTATGATTGTGCCATTCTGTTATGACCTACAGTTGAATATGAATCCCATGAGAAATCAAAAAAAATTTGCCTGCTCACTCATATTTTCTTTATTTTTTCAACCAATTCTCCATGGGTATGCAAACATTTGAGCAGAACTGTATCTCCACCAATCACAATCACAGTGAGGTTCAGGTGTGCAGCAAGTAGTTTTGGGAGCAGGAGGCACCGCTGTTTCTGATTGGCTAGAATAATGTCCTCACTCTTACTGTGTATTAAACCAACTATGTTTTTGCCAGGTGGGATATTTCAGCTGAAAAGAAATTTCAAATGGTTGATCATGTGACTGGTCACCAGCTTTAACGTTTTGATTTAAAACATTTTTACATTTCAGTCATTTAGCAGAAGCTCTTATCCGGAGTGACTAACATAGTAATGTCCCTGTACTCACTGTAAATTGCTCTGGATAAGAGTGAATATAATGTAATAAATTCCAGGATATCTGGTCAGTTAGTCAGTCACATCATAGCCCAGAGATCTGTCCCTAGAAAGTCATATTTTTCACACACGCATGCACACACACACTGTTTAAAGATCCAAATGTAGCCTGTGATTAGACTGCCATAAAATGTGAAGCAGAGATTCATGATGCATTTTAGATCAGTATTTCTTTCCACATGTCCTGCATGCTAAGCGGCTAATGGGATCAATGGATTCCTTTGACATGTTCAAAGGCATTGATTATCTTGATTAACTACAGAATATCATGATATTGATCAAGATCACTTTTTTAACATTTTCACAAAGAACAAATGTATCTTGCATGCATAAACAGAGACCAGACACGGAAATCATAGAACTGATGCAATCTCCACACCATACAGCCTATACACCGAGTGTACTGTTGGTTTATTATGGTCATGGTCCATCATAGCCGTGTGAAAGGCATTTATGATCACATGTTTTGTGGTTTAAACTGAATTTGGACACTTTTCTAGATGTAAAATCGACACATTCTTCGAAAATTCATCCAACATGCTACTCTAAGGGTGTATCCTAAACGTCAACATTCTTACTCCATAGTGCACTCATTTTAACTAAGGCTAGTAGGAAATATGGTGTGATATGGGATGCAGACTAAAATCAGAAGACAGAACAGCAATGCAGCTTGATATTTAGATTGGCAGGAGAAAAACTGATGGTGCCAACTGCATTTTCCAGCGAGTTAATCAGACATAGAGAAACAAACTCTGAAGAACAGTGTGATGAAAGACGCCAAGGGGCTGAGAAAAAGCATACGGAGACGGAGCAGAACGAGAGAGCAACCATCAAGCAAAATTTCCAAACAAAGTATTGAAAAAAACTGCATTTATTTACTGCATTCCCTGAACTCCAACACGTCCAAGGGTTACCAACCCTGATCCTGGAGAGCTACCACCCTTCACTCCAACCGCACATAATGTAGCCTCATTCATAGGGTGACCATACAACGTCCTCTTTTCCCCGGACATATCCTCTGTTTACCGTTCTTTCAGCAACACTATTTTGCTAGCAACACGAACGCAGGTTTTTTTCAAAATAATTCAATCCAATGCATGACATAATCGTTGTAAATTCATTTTAAAACTAGTGAATTATAATCAAATCAAAATTTGCTGGCTATACTGCCTGAAGTACTCGAGGGTTTGAGACTATATTTTGATTAAACACATCCTATTGAACATTTATCCATAGCACATGTTTCGGCATTAGGAATAGTTTAGTTTATGAGACAATATATTCATAAAACTAAGTGTACTGCATATCTTATACAATTGTTATTAAAAACATATTAATCTTTTCTTCCTATCAAACTATTTTAATAATTCCTTAAACACACAATACAATTTGATTTTATTATTAGTCACTGGCTTTACTAACGATTATTTCATGCATTGGAATGAGCACAATTATTTAGAAAATAAAATTTGCATTAGTGTTGCTTGCACAATATAGTGTTGCTAAAACAAAGGTAATCAAAGAGGACATGTCCAGGGAAAAGAGGACGTATGGTCACCCTACTCATTCAGCTTTTCAACCAGTTGATTATTAGAATCAGGTGGGCAAAATTAGGGTTGAAGTGAAAACAATCAGGACGGTAGCTCTCCAGGACCAGGGTTGGTGACCTGGTCTAAACCTATGACATGCTGTAGGGAGACAGTCTAACCCTATAACCAAAGGATGAATTAGAAGACAAGAGGACTAAAGGGTTTGCAGAAAAATAGGCTCATCCATAACATTTAAAGCTAGCAAATGCTGATTAAGCCTATCGCCACCAGGCAGTATACAGAGATACTAAATCTGATGTCTGTGGCAACATTCCCACGCTGGCCCACCAGTAGTGATGCATTTTATTACGTGTGTGATTGGTGCCCATAATGTTACCAAGCTTTTACAGTAGTACAAATATGATTTGCTGCTACCGCGATCCCACGAGATCCCGCACAGAGCACAACATGTATTGCCTAGCAGCCGAGAGTAGCAGCCATCAGCCAAGTGTTATTTAAATATACTTCTGTTGTACTTACAAACTTTTCAATGCCTCGTTTTATTAGTACAGAACCTAGTTGTAGAAGTTTGGTACCATTCCGGGGATTATTAGTGGGGTTATTTATGTTATACACCCTTGGTTCCATTAGTGTCTGCACTAACCCTTTCGGCTGATAGCGCTAACTGGACCAATGTTATGAAAACGGAAAAAACCTTATGGGGCATTGTTTGGCTCGAGGTCAAGGTGCAAAGGACCCTAGGGTTATATTACTCTGAACCATCATTTTAAATAAATATACCAATTTCGTGTGTAAAATTAGCAGCCAGCTAGTGTAGTTAAGTATCTGCAAACAGAACTAGCTAGCAATTAATGTTAGCTAATTGAACACTTGTACTACTATGAATTAAATTGAGAACAACTGTTACCATTGTCAAAGCATTTTATATCTGACTTGTATGTATATATATGTATATATATGTATATATATATATATATTCACAAGAGACGAAAATGTATTTCTATTGTTATGACTCTTGATATGTACTCTTTGTACCATCATTTTTTGTATTTTTACAAGACTCAACTGATGTTATTGAGACTTTGAAAATTTTACAATTTTCCCTAATGGGATACGGTTAGCAGTGGAAGTTGGTAGGCTGCTTGTAGTGGATGGATAACTTACGTTGCTGGTTTCTCTTGTCGCTGGCATTCTTGAGGGGCAGACAGACGGGACAGTCGTGCCGCGTGCAGTTCTTCCAGTGGGAGATGATCTGTCTGGACGACGCACAGTGAGCCACTGAAGAGGACAGAGCAGCAAACACAATACTGACTTTACTACAACTATTTCAGTTGCAAGTGTAACATCAAGCACCTCTGCTGATGCAGGAAAGTAACTCATCTAGCTGGAGTGGTCCGCAACATCACTTGCCTCTAGTTTTGTTCTATTCTACGAGTTAAGGAAACTCACGTCATCTGCTGAAATAATAATCGGTTCATAAAACAACACATTTTTTCCCAACTATTTGATATTGTATAATGATTGACGTAGATTAAATGCTTGATCTAAAATTCAGTTAAGCAAAATCAGTTAAGAGGGTTCACTCTACAAATTACACTTACTCAGACTTGCTGCCAAAGTCACACATTTACTGTACGGTAGTGTTCTTATCGGTATTCATGATCACAGCTCTGTTATAACAGCTGTGCCGAAATTAAAACTGATGTGAATCATGAGAAAAACAACTGTTTTAATTAGCTTCAGCTTGCAACTTGTTGCACAAGGTTGTGACTGATTGCAATGACATTGCACTTTAGCTAAAAGCAGGCTGAAACACCATGCTTAGACCACCACAGATCCAGAACCATTCATAACCAGTCGATTAATGACCTCAGGCATATTCTACCTTAATCACAAAAGCATACAGAATGCATACAGTATCTCTGAACAAATGAGTACAAAACAGACATTTGGGAAAGAGTGCCAATAACTGCGTAGGCCTCCAGGGCAACACAGGGCTGCAGGCCTACAACAGTAAGTGTGCCATGTTGAAAATTTGAAGCATGAAAAGGATAAAGAAACCGGAGTCACCCCTTTCCCACAGTGCTAATTCACAATCTGGGAAGGGTCTACAACCTGGAAAAAAAACTGAATGAGCCACAACCTACAACCAGTTTTTTCTGGTTTTGCACAGAAAAGTAGGCTTTCACATGGTTGTATTTAAAAAAAAAAACATTTGAGACCTGGCCTGTGTTGGAAACTTAAGCCGCTCTCAGACATATGGACAATGGCAGGTTGAAACTGCTTTGGTCCAGTCATAGTTTTGTCTTTAAAAAGAGAACAATGACAAAATTATATCATTTTCACCATGTTCCTAAATCATTTCAAGAAATTCTTTGACGGTCTCCCTTATCAGTCAGCACTCAGACTGAGCAGGGTCGAGCTAGTGCTAGTGTTACGATAGTGTTATATGGGTCTGTGCACATGAATGTGCTTGATACAATTTGTGAAATAAGGATGATTTGTGTAAAATAATTATGTTCTTTCAAAACTGCTTTTGGTACACAAAATATACATTTTGTATAATAAGTCAGTTGCATGGTTTAAAACGTATATTACCATACCTCTCTGCTGACAAGGCAATTTGTGCCCTATTTCCTGCTTTTAGACTGCAAATTTTATTCATTTTGGAAAAAACTAAATGCCAATGGTCTGTTGGGTTTAGAAACTATTGAAGTATGAATTCAGAAGACTGCATTTTTGTTACACCTTCAATGTACCCTCTCACTAGCACTGGGCTGTGAAAAACCATGCAATCTGTTTTTTCTTTCACATCAGTATTGTCACAATGTCTGTAGACTCTGTCCTTGTTCTGTGTCACTACAGGGTGGTTTCTCCCCTATATGTTTTGGTTTTGTTTCCTGCTCTTTGTGTCACATGATCCCGTCACATGTTTTTGTCTGCCTATCAGTTCTGTTGTTTGGTCCACACCTGCACATCATCCCCTCGTTAGTTGGGTATTTAGTTCTGTGGGTTTGTTTGTTCTGTGTAGTTCATTGTTTCTTGTCAGGTACGTGGTTGTTCTTGTTCTTTGGAGTAGTTGTCTTTAGTCTAGTCATATGTTTGGTGTAAAGTGTTTCTCTTGTGTTCTAGGTTATGTTATATAGTTAAAGGTTCTGTTCTAGTGTTTATGTAGTGTTGTTCTTGTTTAATGTTAGGTCTTTGTGTCTCATGTATTCTTGTCTCTGTGTTTCTTGTCAGTTCCTCCTAGTGTTTGAAATTAAAGATTTGTTTTGTGAAGACGCGCCTGCCTCATCTTGTGAACGTGACAAGTATTAGATTAGAGTTCGACAATTTATGATTTTTCAAGGCTGATTTTTGGGAAAATAACCAAATAAGGAGATAATTAATCTGCTGATTTAATTTATTTTACAGTAAATCAATTATGCAGTAAATCATATTTTTCTATTAAATGTTTTCTAAAACAAACCCTTGGGTATTGCCACAAAAAACTGTCTGTGCATTTTGTTAGTTGACTAATAGGTTCTGGTGCTGACAGCGGGAGTGAAGGCACAGATATCTTCACGTAATTACCGGAAGTACTTGATGAATATTAGGGGTGCAACAGATCAAAAAACTCACGGATCGGATCGTTCCTCGGATCGGATCATTTTTCGAATCAGCAAAAACAAAATACAAGACAAATAAACATAAGATGTCTTTTTGTTTATTAACAATATGGGGAAAAATATGAGAGAGAAATGTCATTATTATTGATTGTTGTTTAGGTACATTAAATCACGTTAAGCTTTTTCTTTACAATAGGCTTTAATGAAGCAGAAAGGCTTAACGTCAGATTAGTTGTTTTTATCATTTTCAGTGTTAACGATGAGCAATATGAGAAATGTGGTTAATATTGATCGTTGTGTAGGTAGGCTACATTAAATCACGTTAAGCATTTTCCTCTCTATTAAGTGTTCATGACAAGATATGGGAAATTTAGTGATGATTGACCATTGTTTAGGTACATTAAAACCTAGGTAAGCTTTTTCACGTTAAGCGTTTTATGTCCCGTATGCGACGGGATGTCGTAACGTGACTGAAACACTTTCAGCATGTGTTTAAAGTCCTCTTTTTGCACAACCGAATATGGCCTCATGCCTGCACCTATAAACACACCGATCGCATTTGTGATGGCTTTAGCCCGGTCTTATTAATTGCTTAAATGCCACGGTGTTAAGCGGTTGTTTTGCAGCTTTCGTTTTCACTCCTGTCAGTGAAACACAGCTTCAAATGCGTTGCCATGCTTGATGTGTTTTCCACTGTCATATGGCTTTCTTGTGCCAGAGTGCCTACACACTTCATCATTATATTTAACAGGGAAGCCAAAATGACGCAGGGCTTTCAAGCTCCTCCGTTTCTCCACTCGCCATGACCACGCTGTGAGCGGAATGAACATGCGCACAACTTTTTTTTCAGAAATCAATCCGCGGATCAGGTGTGTGCCGAACCGAAGAAACTGATCCGAACGGATCACGGATCAATGACGATCCGTTGCACCACTAATGAATATCTCTAGTTTTACCTCATAACGAAATCGCCACGTTATTCAGTAGGAAAACCACAAACTGGCATAGATTACTTTGTTACTGTACATGAACAGAAATGCAAATATATTTTTGATATTACAGAGTTAGGATTTCTACTGATGCATCTTAAGATTGCTGTAATGGAGATTTAAATCATAAAATGTTTGTGAAATGTACAGCATTCCCAGTTAGAAGTAATATGGTATACTGTTCAATTTCGTTTAGTCTAAAAAAATACAACATGCACCGTAATAACAGTCTCTCTGGGAGGATCTGTCATTCGCTAGTTTGAATCGGACTATTCTTTTCTATCAACTGCAATAACCTCTAATCAATATACACATACAACTATTAATATAAATCTAATAAAGTCAGTAACTGAAAATTCGAAATCACGTATCCCTTTAATACAGAAATCTTCAGTTGCAAGGCGTCAGAACGTAATGTTCTTCTCTCTGTTAAACTCAGCATCATAAATACTTTAACAACTGTGTTTGAGAACACCAAAAACATATTGCCTGCTAACATAATGGCTTTTAATTTAATGTGGAAGTTAAAAACATGTGTTCTGTGTATAGTTTTGAATAGGCATTTGCATTGTATGGTTTGACACATTGTGTGTGCAACGATTGTGCGTTGTCGAATGGACATTAATTAAACCAGGACACTTTTGATGCCAGTATCCGATGTTGATGTAATGTAAACTGATTTGATGATAAATTATAAATCCCCTCTTATTATATGTAACGCAATATAGCTATGAACAACTCAAACCTGGTGCAGCAGTTTCAATTTTAAATGGGTTGTTTTACCCTGAATGCCACTTGTCGGAATAGATAAGTTGCCTTATCTGCAGAGCAGAACGGGTTAAGTTTAGGTAGTTAAGAAAGTGGGAGCAGTTCTCTCGAAAAAACTGTGAACCTATACCTACTATTCTAGCCTATATCAACCATGTGGAACTCACTAGTGATTAACTCTTAACCATGTGGAACTCACTAGTGATTATGCGATTGATTGAATTTCTCCCTGAAAGATCATTTTCATGCTAGTTAGCAAGGGTGTAAGAACAAGGAGGATGGGTGGGACATGCCCCCCCCCAATGTTACAGAGAGATAAGAGCAATAATAAAAGCAATTTGTGAAAACCATATGGTGTTTCCACCCCAATATCAAACTCTTTCCTACACCCTTGCTAGTTAGAAACTTACCCTGGCTTCTCTGCATTTTCCTTGTGGTTTGCTCTCGAATTGGAACACTATAGGACGTGCTTCCTCGAAAAAATGTATTGTCCATAATCGGCAGGCAAAAATGCAGATTAATAATTTAGAAAACTCATAACCGGCACTTATTAAATCCGGCAATCCAATCAATCGGTTGACTTCTAGTATAGATGTCAGAAAAGGTATGCTTGAAACCACACAGCTGACATTTACAATACAAAATGTATATTTTATGTACCAAAAGCAATTGGGCTTCCAGGTTTTGGAGTTCTTTATGAAAGAACATTCATTTGTCATGCAAACGCATTCATCTGCACAGACCCATATAACCTACTGACATGCCAATCGCACTAGCTCTACTGTTCTCCCTGAATTCAGAGAGCTGACTGATGAACACTTCAAACATTTTAGGAACATAGACAAATTACAGAATTTCGTCATTGATCCCCTTTTAAAAAAGGTACATTACTGCTTTTTAAGTGCTGGGACAAAATCTTCTCTGGAAATGGTTTCAAGATGCCACGGTGCCAGCATTCCCCAAGTGTGTTAAGACATTCTGTGTCTGAAGAGACATTAAAGTCCATCGCTAGGTAACCACAACTGAGAATCTAATCTCGAGCTGCATTAGTGTAGCTGCCTGCCTGCTCTGCTGTTATATCTACAAACATCTGTGTTACGCAGAGACTGAAATTATCATGAGCCAAACACTTTGTATTAGATCTGAATCCATTGCTACTGGTAATCCACCAGTAAACTATGCATCACATCTTAGAATTTTTTTTTTATCAACGAGCTGGTGATGGGCTCTCTCGTTGTCTTGAAAATGATTCTCTAAACTTCATACTTAAATAGACCAGCATCTTAAAACCATCGCTATATCGATGATGTATTCTCAGTCAGGGAAGGATAAATGAAAATATAACTGAAAGATAATGGTACATTGTTATGATGCTATTGAAGTAATTGGGGGCTGCTATAGATGTAGAAAGGGCTTAAATAAATATATTTGATTGCATTTTCTAGAAAATATCAATGCGCCCAGTTCCAGCTCTGATCACTTGCTTCGCACAGCTGCAATGCATAACATTTAATTATTACAAAAACAAACTGAGCTGCTATCTGATCAATACATCTGATTAGCATTATATCAATCTGTATAGATCCTGCTGACTCATTTCATGTGTTCATTTCTGTAGTATATGGTGTTTAATTATATTAATGTGGAAATGTCCTGTATTAGAAATTAATTACATGGTTCAATTATAATGAATGAAAATCCTGATTTGGGAATTCGATTATTATGATTTTGAGAAAAGCAAAGAAAGGTTTTTTAGTAATAGGATCATTGGTGACATTTTTCTATAACCAACTCCATGTAAAATCCCAACCAAAGTGAACATTCTGCTACTCTGTGATGGCCGACTCTGCGGAGGGGTGATGTCACTGGACTGAAAGAGCTACTTGGCGGAGGGAAGCTCTGAGCGGGAAAAGGGATCGGACTGCTTAAGTGTTTGGGTAGAAGAGGAACTTCAACCTGAGACACAGATGAGAGAAGCTGTATATTATATACAATGGCAGCGCACGTAGTTGCAGCGGCTCAGTGCTTTTCCTGTCTGTGCCTTTAACGAATGTGTGTGTACATGTTTTGTATCCAGTTTTTCTGTCGTGCGAAAAACACCTACAGCCGACAGGATCTCTTGAAGTTTGGCATTTGCAGCGAGCAGAGTGTATCCTCTGATATTCTCCGCTCACACAACATTCCTCCGGACATCGTGAGGTGCACCGGCTCTCCGTGGATTATTATCCCAGTGGGCAAGCGGAGAAGGCGGTGCGGGGAGAGGAAACAAAAGTGGGACTGCAGGACGGTATCTTCCTAGAGTTTACAGTTGTCCTGATCACCGCTGTGTATATTCCGCCAGATGCTAATGCAGCTCTCTGACGGTTAGCAGAGCAGATATCCTGAAGCAGTGTTTATCGTCGCGGGGGACTTCAACCACGTGGACTTAAAAGCAGTGCTCCCAAAATTATATCAGCATGTAAGGTGTGCAACCAGAAGAGATAATACACCGGACAAGGTCTACTCAAACATCAAGCAGGGCTACAGGGTTAGCTCATTACCACACCTGGCCCAGTCTGACCACCTGTCACTGCTTTCAGTCCCAACATACATCTCCAGGGCTACAGGGTTAGCTCATTACCACACCTGGCCCAGTCTGACCACCTGTCACTGCTTTCAGTCCCAACATACATCTCCAGGGCTACAGGGTTAGCTCATTACCACACCTGGCCCAGTCTGACCACCTGTCACTGCTTTCAGTCCCAACATCTCCCTCCTAGAAGTGCTCCTGCTTGGGATGTACATTTCTACCAAAAATGCCATTCGACAACCGAAGAGCAAATGTCGAATATCGTTTGAAAATCAAAGAATGAAAAGAAGAAAAACGCACATTCTCACAATGACAGAAAGGGAGGCCAATTTCATCTTTAGCGATGTCATCAAACAAACTGTTTATTAATTGAACAAGTAACATGTCGTTTTCTTTACATAGTAGGCCTATGTTAATTGTAAGAAAAAAAACAATAAGCACGACAGTCTGTTTCTGCATCACCGAACCAGATGCTCGTTAGATCAAACAATAAAATACATGCGGTATTATCATGTCATAATGATTTTATGCCAACTTGCCTTGTTACTGGCAAAAGCCTATTTTTTTAAACAAATTAGTTTCAATCAATTTAACTATTCATAGCCTAATGCTTAGGCATATGTCATATTCTTGTTCAAAAAAATTGGCGTCAAGATGTTCTGAAAGAAGATGCGAGCACAACCTATTAACAATTAGTCCAGCCGTGGAGAACACCCGCTCGTAAGGCACAGAAGTTGCAGGCACACTCAAGTTGGAGATTGCTAACTTTGCCAGTAGGGGATATTTCTTCTCATTTAGATGTTAGCTAAGGAGCATATCCTTAGCTAACATCTTAGTAATTAGCATAGTGATCTGCTCACTGCGCCTAGCATCCAACTTATGTCTACCCAAGAAAGTAGCCATTGACTGCTGGGTGCTGCCTGAGGAAGATAAAGCTGCTACCAGGTGCTTTGATCTCAGGTGGCTGTGCATCGTTGTTGTGGAGGTGTGGTATGCCAGCTTTGCTTGGCATAATTTACACTCAACTTTATCATTGTTTTTTTTTAAATGAGTCCCACACGGAGCTTCTTGGTTGTTGCATGGTTGGTGGCAGAGTTAACGGTCACGAGGTCATGACAATGCTCTTCTTCTGTTTGTTTACACTATGTACACAATGCAGGTAGCCTAATTTTTAGTAGTTTCATTCATGCTAGTGTCACCTTGTGTCACCGACAGGAAAATACCCTGCTGCACAATCTGTGAGAGTAAGTGCAACGTCAATTATGTAGAACACATTGGAACTGCGCGAAAATATAACAATATTCAAAAAAGATATGTTATGATCGAATTTCGCACGCAGTTCAAATATACGACTATTCGAAAATCGCGACTCATCCCTAGCTCCTGCCATCACAAAGACTGTTAAAACATGGCCTGATGGAGCCTCAAAGCAGCTGCAGGACTGCTTTGACAGGTCCGGTTGGGTCATTTTTGAACATCCAGATCTGGATATGTTTACAGACAGTGTTCTGTGTATTATTAAAAACAGCATAGACATTGTCACAGTAGACAAATATCCAGGTCTACCCCAACCAGAAGCCCTGGATGTCAAAGAAGTCCAGCATCTGTTAAAGGCGAGGAACACCGCTTTCAGATCAGGTGACGGGGCTCTTTAAGGCGCAGAACGTACCAATCTGAAGAGGGGTATCCGAAAGGCCAAGTCAGACTACAGGAGGGTCGAGCACCACTTGGACAGCAACAACAGCAGGCAGGTGTGGCAGGGAATAGAGCACATGACAGGACCAACCCCTGGGCTGGGAAAGGGGATGCCTCACTGGCAGAGGAGTTGAACCACTTCTTCACCCACTTTGAGGTTAAACCACCAGAGGAAGCCACACCACATCCAGCAGCCCACAGCAACACCATCCTCATGGTAGAGGAGCGCGGAAGGCGGTCAGCCCTGGCGGCATCTGCAGACGCGCGCTGAAAGACTGTGCGGACCAGCTGGCGGGGGTCTTAACTAAGATCTTCAACTAGTCACTTTCCCATCTCACTATCCCATCCTGCCTGCAGTCCTCCACCATAGTGTCCCTGCCTGAAAAAAACATCACCACTTAACAACTACCGGCCAGTGGCACTCACCCCTGTGGTGATGAAGTGCTTTGAGAAACTGGTCCAGAGTCACATCATGTCATTCTGTCCTCCCACCTTTGATCCACACCAGTTTGCCTACAGGGGAAATAGATCTACTGAGGATGCTGTGGCCACAGCCCTTCATGCTGCACTGTCCCATCTGGAGCAGCAGGGGAGCTATGGACGGCTGCTCTTCATAGATTTTAGCTCGGCTTTTAACACCATCTTCCCCCACAGACTGGTGTCCAAACTGTTCCGAGATTGGAATACCATACTCCACCTGCCTCTGGATTAAGGACATTTTGACAGAGCACACGCAGAGGGTAAGAGTGGGCCCCCATACATCCACAGCCCTCCGCCTAAGCACTGGCTCCACGCAGGGCTGCATGCTGAGTCCCCTGCTCTAAACCCTCTACAGCCTAGACTGCACCCCTGCTCACCAAAGTAACACCTTCGCCAAATTCACTGACGGTAGTGGGGCTCATCACGAGGGGGGATGAGTCCAACTACAGGGAAGAGGGGGCCTCGGACCTGTGTAGAGGGGGTCTGGGACCTGTGTCGAGGGGGTCTCGGACCTGTGTCGAGGGGGTCTCGGACCTGTGTAGAGGGTTTCTAACTTCAGCTTCCTGGGAGTCAACATCATGGAGGACATGACCTGGGGCACCCACACCACTGAGCTAGTGAAGAAGGCCCAGCAGAGACTTTACTTCATGAGAGTTCTCAGGAGGAACAACATCCCCCAAAAACTGCTGATGTCCTTCTATCGCTGCTCAATTGAGAGCAATATGTCATACTGTCTCTGTGTGTGGTTTTCAAGCTGCACTGTGGCACAGAGAAAAAAGCTCCAGGGGGTCACAAAGGCAGCATAGAAAACCATTGGCTGTCGTCCCCCCTCTTTGGAAGAACTCCACAGCTCCCGCTGCCTCAAAAAGGCAAAAACCATCCTACAGCACTCATCAAACCCCGGTCACACACTATTTGAACTACTGCCGGCAGGCAGGCGATACAGGTCCATTAAAACGAGAACAGACAGACTACAAACAGCTTTTATCCAACAGCCATAAGTGCGTTAAATAATGGTGCTAAAGTATAGTTCCCAACATTGATCTATGTAAATCGGGCTATGTACAATTTTTAAATGTGGATGCCTGTATGGGTGTGTCTCCTATGTGTTTTTAGCATTAATATGTATGTAGTAGTAGTAGCATTATTTATTTATGTATTTATTTAGGCATATATTACCTCATAGATGTTTGGCACTTGATAAAGACTGCACTTAATTTCGTTGTATTTGTTACAATGACAAAGATATTCTATTCTATATTCTAAATAATGGCATGTATAAACATCATGAAAGATAGCTAACAACATAAAATGTGGGATCAGCGTTCCCCGCCCAAATTTGGACCAGTGCTTGACCCTGCCTTGCTCCTCCAGCCCCACCGTCAGTCTGCTCACCCTGGCAGGACTTGCCGGCCTGGCAGTGGGTCATGTGGTTGAGGACGTTCTTCATGGTGCGGCAGTGGGGCAGGGCGCAGGCGTGCACCTCCCCGTTGGCCTGCTCCCGGCGCTGGCACTTGTGGGCATGAAGCAGGAGTACCAGCTGCTGCTGGATCAGCTTACGCTTTTCCGGGTCGGCCGTGGGGACGGTGACGGACACGGCGCTGGATACAGGGGTCATGCCCACCGAGGGGACCTGCTGACCAGGCTGCTGCTGGAGCTGCGGGAGGCAAGAACATGGATTAATCCTCCAACACTAGAAATGACCACCTGTCAAAATGAAGGAATATAAATAGTTTAAAAAGAACTTAGGTGTTGTTTTTTTAACATTTGCTAAAAAACAGAGACAGCAGCCTGTGTGATAAAAAGCCTGTGTTCACTACGGGAAATACAGGAAATGCAAAAAAAACAGCCCTTTGTGTGACATGAAGAAAACAACGCTCATCTCCATGACAACATCGTCCCCACAGTAAAACGTGGTGGCATGCTTTTTACAACCAGGTAGTGTGCCACTTGTCGGAATGTGTGTGTTTAGTTTCATCCATGTTTTAAAGTTAAATCCTAAGGCTGCACTATTCAACTCTGTCTGCAAAGCCAGTTCCAATCTGTTTTTCATTTCAACTCTAATTAGGGACTTATTTAGACCTGATACACCAGGTGGGTGCAATTAATAAGACAGAACAAAAAAACAGGGTACAAGCTGAATAACCGCTGTCCTAGAGCATAACCATCAAACCTTGAACTGGGGCTGAATTTCCAATTATAGTGAGAAAATGACACTAAACCTGCAGCCAGGACTACAATGGATGAGTTAAAAAAGGATTAGTTACAGAATATGCTGAAATATATATTATAATTGAAAGCACAGGATCAATCCAACTGAGGTGCCCATCCAATTTGAGTTTCAGAAATACTTGTAGACACTTATCCAAAGACTAGATAGAGGATGCCAATGGCTTTCTTACTGAGCACAAGGCGAGGGGAAAATACTGATTCAACTCAGTTCAACTCGTTTTTCTTGTCTTAGAACATTTACTTCAAAATGAAAACAATAATTTAATTGTAATCAATTTAACTGCAGACAAAATGTAAAAGCAAGTTGTATAGCGGTCCCAGCAGGAAGTATGTGGCTGAGGTAGTACCCTGTACTGTACAAAGAGTCTGGGGCCTGACGTGGCCAAGGAGGGAAAACAAAAGGACTTACCTGGTTTGGCACACTGGTGACGGCGGCTAGTGCTGCTGCCTTGTTCTGAAGCTGCTGGGCGCTGACCCCTTGCCCTGAACCCCCCTGGACATAGTGACCTCCAAACGGACTGCCGCTGCTACTGTTCAAACCCAGCTGAGATGGAGGGAAAGACAGGAGTTACTGAATGATAGGTAAACAGACTGAGTGGATCAAGGACAAAGTGGATCAAGGACAAAATGGATCAAGATCAGTGGATCAAGGACAAAGTGGCTCCTGATATCCAGCATCAGTTCATTCCTCAACTTCGTGCTTTCTGATTCCACCGCAACCAATGTGTCAACAATCATCTCCCCGACCGATTGTCCCCATCCACAGCGTTGCCCACTGTGCTTTCAAGGCTCATCCAACTCAGCCCATCCGTAAAACATCTAAGCCCCATCCTGCCCGACACATGGACACAAACTCCAGCCACACAAACTCCGCCCGGCCTCGCTGTTTGCCAGTGAGCTCCGAGTGTTTGAGCTGAAGGCCAGGGGGCTGGTGGCCTCAATTGTGCCCCTTCTTAAGTGTCTTTCTACGGTCTGCTCCTCCCTCAGAACACCACTTCCCCTCTCTGTAATCTCTTCCCCCTGCTGAGCCAGAAAGGCCCCAACATCCCCCGTCCCTAGAAACTCTATCCCCTCAGCTCCCCTCAGCTCCCCTCAGCTCCCCTCAGATCACATCTCTAATCTCCCCCTAACAGCCATCCTCCTCCCTCTAACCCAGAACCCCTCTCCAGGGCCCAGGCTGCCGACGGCGCTCCAGCAGGCCTGATGAACAACACAGCCGAGGCCACCTGAGGCCAGCAACTTAAACACACCTATATTCTTCACAGACACGCTGCACACAGATGAGGACACATTTCCACAGCAGGGTTGTGTCGTACCACAAATGTGTGGCGTCCTGAGGAAACCCTTCAAATTTCTTTCTGGGCCGAACACATCTTTTGGAAATGGCAAACTGTCATGAATACCAATCTGTTTGAATCACTCAGATACCTTTATCACAACTGCATCAACGTTTTGTTTAATCACGGCATGTGAAGCAACGTCGTTTATGAAGCACTAACCAGAGGTCGCGTTAGCCTTCAGAGGTCAACGTCCAGAAATGTAGATGCTCCAAATATCTGCATTTATAAGATTTTAAATAAATTATTTCCTAACATTTTCCTACCATCTGTCCTTAGTGAATGGCTCCATATAACCAACTTTTCAGAAAGGTGCGCTCTTTTGAACATGAATGCAATGTCAAATAGAGAAATATCGAAATTTTTCATTTTAGCAAGCTCATTGCACCACAAGTTTGGGCACTCTCAAACCAGGCAGAGCGAGTGAGATTAAATTTTAACTAAACATCTTCTTTGGCGGAGTATGACAAGTGGTCCACCGTGGAGAGACGGTAATTGTGACATTGCCCAGCCGTAAACGCGAGACAGCAGAGAGAGAGAGAGACAGCAGAGAGAGACAGCAGAGAGAGACAGCAGAGAGAGACAGCAGAGAGAGAGAGAGAGAGAGAGAGAGAGAGAGAGAGAGAGAGAGAGAGAGAGAGAGAGAGAGAGAGAGAGAGAGAGAGAGAGAGAGAGAGAGAGAGACAGAGAGAGAGAGACAGAGAGAGAGAAAGAGAGAGGAGCCAGGGAAACTAGCTTGGCTGGCCGTGCAGAGATCATCCCTCCCGTCCACTCAGTTGCTCTCCTCTGCCGCCTCTCCTCACTCGGCCCATTCTCCTACATGTGACCATTGATTTACGGCCCAACGGGAGGTTGGCTGCACAGAGCCAGATCAGGAAAACAACAAAGGACACGGGGGAACCACACAGCACACGCGTGCGCCCAGAATGGAGATTTACACCCTTGAATAATGAAAAGAACAACCACAACACACCATAACAAAAGGCCATCAGCTGGCGTCTGGGTCTCCCTGTAGTGATCGGACCCTCCACGACAGCACTCTGTGCACAGAAGGTTCACTGTGCTTAACTCACCACATCACAAATACCACCTGCCTCTATAACGAGTGAGCAATTTAGCAGACACTCTTACCCGGAGCAACATACATTTGTGAGTGCATGTATTTTTATACTTCCACCAGGTACTACAAAACTTAGTTATTCCTCACAAAATGAAGGTTGCATGGTAAAGATGGGGCTGTGTCTCAAGTTCCAACTTCCCGTTTTACATAAACTTGCAGGGGGAACCCTCCAAAACAGACAAAACGCAAAAGTGCAGCTGGAAATTTGTTAAGGGTTGGTTAGACGTATTGAGACATTGTTAGCAACTTCGTAAACTTAAACTGGTATAGCACAGTGCATTGAAACAGCATCCAGTCAATGGTTACACGTTCAGTGAAAGGCAAAACAGTTTGTTTGATGCGGGGAAAAGCATAGATCATCGTTTGGGCGCTTTCTAATTTTTCCATTCTTTCGTTTCTGACGAGCAGATTTAAAATGGAAAAGGATGGGTATATCAATCCCTACCTACTATATATTTCAGTGTTCCTTCTTGTTTAAATAAATCCTACTCAAAGAATATTAGATGTGTACAGATGTAAGCCTAGTTCACAACACATATTGATGTTTGTTATGTAGCCCCCTGCCACCAACTCAACACGGATTGTCCCCACCACTGAAATAAATCCCTGAGCACACAACGTTAACCACATGAAAGCAATGATGCTTCGAATTACGATAACAATTCTTAACACTGCACACAAAACCAAATTTAGAATCCCCTACAGACAATGAATGAGCAGTAGATAATGTCAAGAGCAGTCCATAGTGGTTTCATATGTAATTCTATTTCTACACGGAGAGCATCCATTTTAATAACGGTAGAAACTAATGACTAAAGAGAGTCAGCAGCTTCCAACAAAGAGAGTATTTGTCGTCTGAAGTACTGTTGATAGGATTTATAGGCCTCCAAGGCTACTGAGGCACACCACAGGAAATATATCATGTCATTTGAAACAAAGAGCCAGCGTTTTAACGAGAGGCTACAGAGCATCTTACTGCTCATTAAATTGGATAATTAAGCTGTGAATCAAGGCTTGTCTCAGAGCTGGACACAACCAGAGGTAGCATCACACACTGGTGTAGTAAAGCCAGTCTCTATACAGCAGAGGGGCCTTAAATGTAGCCTGATCCCGGATCTGTTATCTGGGCCTTCTTTTAATAACAACAGGCAATGGCAAGAGATCTGGGATCAGGCTAGCGTGTGAATCTACCAGAGAATTTTGGCTACAGCAGGGGATAACTATTTATTTAAAACGTGCCAGACTGGGCACCTTATATTAGACAGGCTCTCCACAGGTCTACATGATCACATCTTGCTTCTCTAGCCATTTGGCTATTGTAGCCCTCTTACACACAGACTGTCAGAACATCCCTGTGTAACTCACAGTGTCTTATCAGTGGCCTACCTTGTTAATGTTGACGGTCTGCTGAGTGGCAGCAGGGTTAAGGGTGGTTCCCATCTGCTGTCCACCTTGCTGGGTAAGGGTCTCAGCCAGAGCACTGCCTGCAGCTCCCCCTCCTGGTGCCCCCTGCATCGCCTGGTACTGCCCTCGGCCACGCCCACCCCCATTCATCACCTGGCCAGGCTGGTGCTGTCCTCCCTGGGGTAACATCCCGGCATGGCTGCCCAGACCCTGGTTGAAGTTCTGTCCGGTGGGGATCCCTGCTTTGGGTGATCCTTGGCCCAAGGGGCTCTTCCCGAGTGCTGCACCCAGTTGACCCCCCATGCCGACGGACTGAGAACCTCCCCCAGGCGCCCCGGTGAGAGTTGACCCGTTGTTCCCCCGGAGAAGCTCAGACAGCTGCTTGTGTTTAGCGACGGCGTCCGGGAGCATGGAGCCCAGGGGACCGGGGGGGTTGGTGCTACCCCCGTTTGAGGGCATGCCCCCCCCCATCAGACCCCCCAGGTCAGAACCTCCATTAGGAATCAGCTCATCTGGGAGGTCATTCTCCAGGTCATCCCATGACAATGAGCCCAGGTCAACTGGCAGGGAAAGAAAAGAGCAAGGGGTCAGTATATATTTGGTGTTTTCAGCAATGTCTCCTGACATCTTCACTCTAGAGGGCAGAAAATGTACTTTTTTTGTTCACCAGCCACTGTGGTAGGTAGTTTTAAAAATCTAGCTGCCACTAGAATTTAACCAGCCAACCCCACCCCAACCCTATTTTACAAGAGAAAATAAATCTACAGTAAGTTTCCTAAAAACAAAATGCACATTGCTCAATTCTAAGCATATCTTAGTCCAGGCAAAAATATCTCCCAGGTAATAGAGACAACATTATGGGAGTCTGAGGGAAAACCTATTCTGCCACTCGCTACTTCGATCCAAAGACTGTACAAAATATTTCAAAAGACGTCTTTTCAACCACAGAGACGTCTTTTCAATGTCTATTCAACCTCAATTGCTTAGAGGGTAGTAATCAGGCCTATTTACCAGCAATTGCAGTTTAAACTCACAACATTTAAAAAATATCAAACATGTTTACAATAAATTATGTTTAACAAAATGAAAATACCCCACTAACAGAGATTTCTGGATATTGCACTGACATTACTTTTAAATGTGACTTGCCACTTCACGGGTCGAATGACAAGTTCTTAAAAATAAATGATGGCTAATCAATGAGTGCTATCAGTTCTAATTCTGTCTATCGTAGCATGAGAAGGACATGTTACAGCGTCAAACAGATCAGCTTGTTATTAATGAGTGTAGAGCAAAAAACGCACAGGTTTAAAACTTTTGTATTCTTAATTAGCCAACACGAGCGTTAGCTAGCACGCTTAGAACTGCGCTCTGCTTGATACTATGATAACTAAAGTACTACAGTAGCTATAGACCAGGAAATCAACAACAATTATTAACAACTACAGCACATTATAACACTGTATTATTATTATCATCATCATCAACAGCTGAAATAAGAGAATAATTTCAAACCTATCGAAAAGCAGGGGGCAATTTTTTTTCTGCGAGTTGTGCAACCCTTTACAAATGGGAAGAATATCCAAAGCCTTTTACTCCAAAAAATATATGTTTTTTTCTTATGGTGTTTAGAACGAGTGTGTGTCATTTACAAGTGATATGGTCATAGGCCTGTCGCAATATGCAATAAATCAATTAATCGCAGGATAAATATAAATATGAGCTTGATAATTTTTCAAAAAGAACCGCCAAATATCATACATGAAAATTTCCTATTTTTTGCCGTATCATTCTCTGAACACTATTTAAGATTTGCTTTGATCATGGTGCAAGTGAAAAATAAAGAGGTAAGTACCAAATTAAGCTTGAAAGAGGTGCAAATTTCTTCTCTTCCAGGACAACATGCTAATGAGCTGAAGTGCTAACTAGGTAGCGCTGTTTAGAGTCTACTGCTGAATCACACTTCACAGTGAGACATTATCAGCTTTAGCAGTGATAAAGTGGTGAGCGTTAGCATCTAACAGTTACAACAGCGTGAGTAAACACAGTATATCCCTAGGTAGGGGACAAGTAAATGTGCAATGACACAAATAGACGGGCAGTAGGACACAAATTATCAATCAATTTTTCCCACCAATGGACTGGGAAGTTTGGTGTTTCACATTTAGTAAGGGCAACTTGCCACTACGATAATTAGAACTGAAAATTGAATCCATTTGGCACTCATTCATTGTAAAGTGTACATACAAAAGTATTTACAGATTATGTGATGAAAAAAATAAGTTTCTTGGTCTCATCAGACCACAGGACATGGTTCCAATAACTAGGGCTGGGACGGTTACCGAATTACCGCAATACCGCGGTCCCATGACCCCTACCGTGGGTCTGAACTAGTCAGCCTCATCACCACAAAAAAACTTGGGCCTGCACGTGTGCACGTTGTTGAAATCAAAAGATGGAGCAAAAGTTGGGGCTACACATTTTACTTAAGCAGAAAATACAGGCGCATGAGAAAGCCCCAAAAGCAGGACCTGAGTTTTTAATTGCACATGCTCAGAACTGGCCATAGCTATACGCAAGTACCGTTTGCCTGGCAATACTACTATGCCAGCAACTTGATTTTTGTTTTTCTAAATAATAGCGGTCATTTTAAGGCATTACAATAATCATTGTTAATTCATTATAAAGCTAGTGAATTGTAACCAAATGCAATTGTGTCGTGTGTAAAGAAACAATAGGAGTGTGTGATAGCAAAAAATAATTTAACATGTTTTAATAACTTTTTATTAAACCGTAATAAATGTTGTAACTAGGGCTGCAACAAACTATTATTTTGATAATCAACTAATCTAACGATTATTACAACGATTAGTCGACTAATCGTCTATTTTTCAATGATTAATCAGTAGGCTTTGAACGATTATTCAGCTTTTTCAATTTGTTAAAACATTGAGTTAAACCTATTCTTACTAATAAATATAACCGGGAATTCAATTCAGCTTTTTATAAAAAATATTTTTTATTGCACTTTGAGCCAACCTCTTTTTGTCAAACTTTGTCCAATTCAAATCACAAATGCTCACTAAGCATTGTTTCAAATCATTTTGTTGCTTTAAATCTAATTAAGATACAAATAAGTACAATTATTCCTCCTCAAAAGAAAGTCATCAATATACCCACTGCTGTAGAACTGAAACAGAAAAAGGGGCATTTGCTTCAGGACATATTGCCTAAAATATTAATCTACAAACAATTATTATAACCATCTAAATGTGTCTCATTACATTATAGTCGTATAAACTGAACTGTCTAACTGCTGTCAGTGGACATGTTGCTACGGTGTCAGTATGCGTGAAATACTGCGTAATTTGTTCATATCAACTGGTGTCGCTAACTGGCCATTTTGCTTAATTCCAGCTGGAGCACACTCACATCTCACCATTTTCAACTCTCGTGACGGGATGTTTCCTTTTGAATTGTTCCAGCATGCATGTTGTGCTCCCATGGAAAGCAAGTTCCACCTTGCACGTATTACAGATGACAGCATTTTTAGTTAGAACTTTATTGAAACGTTCCCACACACGACTTGTTCTGCTCCATTTGCACACTGACATTTTAGAGCTGTTTTCTTCTATTGGATTGCATACGGGACAGCTGCATTACAGTCTAGCGCTACAGCACCACAGTGGTCAAATCACATTATTGCAGGCACTTAAAATAGGTCCTGAGATCAAGCGACTTATCGACAACAAAAATATTTGTTGACAATTTTTGGTCGACGTTGTCGATAATGTCGACTAATCGTTTCAGCCCTAGTTGTAACCTACACACAAATTGATTGACTATATTGTCAGTGTCTCGTGTGACACGATTACATTCATTAGAGTCTGGTTCATCCAACAATGGACTCATTTTAACAACACATGAACATGGGCCGACTACCTATACAATGTAATTATTGTAATGAATTACGAGGGCTATTATTTTGAATAGGAAAATCAGAGTTTATGTTGCTGGTATAATAAGCCGCTTTCCGACCAAGTAGTTACTGGAAAGTAGTTATAGGAACAGTCCACTTCTAAACAGTTCTACTAACTACTCTCTGCCAAAACAGTTTTTTTTTTGCGATTTGCATTCGCACTGGCCAAGTGGCCATAGAAGCTGGTAGAATGGGTAAGGGAGTGACGAAAGCACAGCAATGGACTTTATAGCGTCGTAACCATCGATTTTATAATTATGGTCGTAACTAGACTTTTAGTGTAGCGCCACATACAACAACATTTCACTGTTGAATGAGTGCGGGTGAAAATGGGTGTATGATTGGGGATAAGTTTGTAAATCATCTTATGTAGGCAAATGATCTGGTTGTTTTCCGCCCAAGTAGTGCTGGGTTCCAACAGCTGCTTACTGTTTGCTCAGATTACGGGGCTGAAAATGACATTAAAAGAGTGTTGTGTTGATATGTCCTCATAATGGAGTTTGAATGGCAGCATTTAAAGACTAAGCTGGAGTACTTAACAGAGAAACAGGAAAGACAAAGACTCCAGCGTAATATGATGTAAGTAGCAGAGCAGAACGCAACAGGCAATTCCCTCTGCCTTCAAAAGTAGCTTAAAAATCTTTGACCATTTGCGCTACAAGCATTTCCTCAGAACGTGTGTTCAGTGCTGCAGGTAACGTCGTTACGTCTTTCAGGGCCTCCCTTAAACCTGACAAATTCAGTTTTTTCTAGCAAAAAATATGTAAGCTGGGATGTAAAAACCATAGCCTAGTCTTTCATTTTGCATTTATTTATTTATAAACGTGTTCCTATGTTCAACTGCCTTAGCCTCTGGTGTGTGCGAAAAGTCTGTTTGTGTGGGGGGGGAATAAAGCGGTATACCGCACTACCGCAGGTTTTTCTTTTTTTTCAACCGCGGTAAGAAAAGAAAAAATCCATAACGCCCCAGACCTACCAATAACCTATTTCCTTGGTCAGCCGGTCTTCAGCAAACTGTTTGCAGGCTTTCTTGTGCATCATCTTTAGACGAGGCTTCCTTCTGGGACGACAGCCATGCAGACCAACTTGATGCAGTGTGCTGCGTATGGTCTGAGCACTGACAGGCTGACCCCCCACCCCTTCAACTTCTGCAGTAATGCTGGAAGCACTCATATGTCTATTTCCCAAAGACAACCTCTGGATATGACGCTGAGCACATGCACTCAACTTCTTTGGTCGACCATGGTGAGGCCTGTTCTGAGTGGAACCTGTCCTGTTAAACCACTATGGTTTTAGCCACCATGCTGCAACTCAAAAGAGTCTAGCAATAGTCTTATAGCCTAAGGCAACTTTATGTAGAGCAACAATTCTTCTTTCCACTTAGGAGTGTACTCACTTTTGTTGCCAATGTTTTAGACCTTCATGGCTGTGATTTATTTTGAGGGGACAACAAATTTAAACTGTTATACAAGCTGTACACTCACTATGTTACATTTTAACAAAGTGTCATTTCTTCAGTGATCTCACAAATTTATAATCAAATATTTACAAAAATCTAAGGGGGTACTCACTTTTGTGAGATACTGTATATACACACACATATACACTCACCTAAAGGATTATTACGAACACCTGTTCAATTTCGCCTTAATGCAATGATCTACTCAACCAATCACATGACAGTTGCTTCAATGCATTTAAGTGTGTGGTCCTGGTCAAGACAATCTCCTGAACCCCAAACTGAATGTCAGAATGGGAAAGAAAGTTGATTTAGGCAATTTTGAGCGTGGGATGGTTGTTGGTGCCAGACGGGCCGGTTAGAGTATTTCACAATCTGCTCAGTTACTCGGATTTTCACGCACAACCATTTCTAGGGTTTACAAAGAATGGTGTAAAAAGGGAAAAACATCCAGTATGCGGCAGTTCTGTGGGCGAAAATGCCTTGTTGATGCTAGAGGTCAGAGGAGAATGAGCAGACTGCTTCAAGCTGATAGAAGGGCAACTTTGACTGAAATAACCACTCGTTACAACAGAGGTATGCAGCAAATTATTTGTGAAGCCACAACACGCGCAACCTTGAGGCGGATGGGCTACAACAGCAGAAGACCCCACCGGGTACCACTCATCTCCACTACAAATAGAAAAAAAGAGGCTACAATTTGCAAGAGCACACCAAAATTGGACAGTTGAAGACCGGAAAAATGTTGCCTGGTCTGATGAGTCTCGATTTCAGTTGAGACATTCAGATGGTAGTCAGAATTTGGCGTAAAAAAATGAAAACATTGCTTCATAATGCCTTGTTACCACTGTGCAGGCTGGTGGTGTAATGGTTTGGGGGATGTTTTCTTGGCACACTTTAGGCCCCTTAGTGCCATTTGGGCATTGTTTAAATGCCACGGCCTACCTGAGCATTGTTTCTGACCATGTCCATCCCTTTATGGCCACCATGTATGCCCCCCACAGTCACCAGATCTCAACCCAATAGAGCATCTTTGGGATGTGGTGGAACGGGAGTTTCGTGCCCTGGATGTGCATCCCACAAATCTCCATCAACTGCAAGATGCTATCCTATCAATATGGTCCAACATTTCTAAAGAATGCTTTCAGCACCTTGTTGAATCAATGCCACGTAGAATTAAGGCAGTTCTTAAGGCGAAAGGGGGTCAAAAACAGTATTAGTATGGTGTTCCTAATAATCCTTTAGGTGAGTGTACATGCATACATACATTGATGCATACACATTTCATTTGTTGGTCAGTTTGTACCTAAGCTACCATTTCAGCTATAAACAACTGTTGCAAAGCCAAAGGTGTTCTGGAAATAATGGTCTGCCAAGAGAATATTGCATATACGGTCTTGTCATTGTCATACCTGTATGTTACCAATTACCCCTATTTAGGTTACAGTTTCTGGACAAATGAAGCTACCCAAGCTTTTGCTTTGCATATTATGATGCACTCACAAAGGCAGTTAAATGTGCATAGGATTCTAACACTTTGTCCATATATAGTTTTCATTTAAAGGAGAGGCAACGCAATAATTAGGATCTACTGACACAAAGGTTTGGAGTCCCAGCTGACTTCTACACAACACTTTCTATAAAGAAGAAGGATGTCAGACAGGATAAAGGGGCTGCAGACACAGATGACAGAGAAGGTTCAACAGGGGATTCATCAGCTTCCCCTGATGACAACTGGTGGACACTAATCTCAAGTCCTCACTTGATTCACTTCTTCTGTACCTGGACATTCATCTAAAGACAACACAGGCTGCTATAATAAACAAACTGGTGGACACTCATCCATTGTCCTCACTTGATTCACTTCTGTTCCTGGACATTCATCTAGAGAAGACAACACAGGCTGCTACACATTACACCTTCGACTAATTAAATCAGGTGTGCCTTTTCAGGGTTAAAACAAAACATGGCCTGTCTGGGGGTCCCTGAGGAAAGGTTTGGGAACCACTGGCTTAGTGTGTCCATATCAATGACAATACTGGTAAAACCCTTAAGCATTACTTTTTTTTTCTTGGGCATTGTTTAGGTCTAGACATGGTTTGATATGTACTAAAAAGGTTTACAGTCGTGGGAAAAAGTTGAGAATGACAGAAGTGTTGGTCTCCTCAATGTCTGCTGCTTCAGTTTTTAAACATTTTTGTCAGTAGTTACTATGGTACACTGAAGTAGAATTACATGCATTCTATAAGTGTCAAAGGCTTTTATGGACAATTACATTACATTTATGCAGAGTCAATATTTACAGTGTTGTCCTTTTTTCAAGACCTCTTTTGCCTTAAGGCAAGGTGCTCCATCATGCTGGAAAAGGCATTGGTCATCACCAAACTGTTCTTGGATGGTTAAGAGAAGTTGCTCTTGGAGGATGTGTTGGTACCATTCTTTATTCATGGCTGTGTTCTTAGGCAAAATTGTGAGTACACTCCCTTGGCTGAGAAGCAACCCCACACATTAATAGTCTCAGGAGGCCATACTGTTTGCTTGAAACAGGACTGACGGTAGCACACACCTTGTCTTCTCCAGACAAGGTGTTTTCCTGATGGCCCAAACAATCGGAAAGACTATTCATCAGAGAAATTTTCTTTAGCCCAGTCCTCAGCAGTCCAATCCCTGTACCTGTTGCAGAATATCAGTCTGTCCCTGATGTTTTCCCTAGAGAGAAGTGGCTTTTTTGCTGTTCTTCTTGACGCCAGGCCTTCCTCCAAAGGTCTTCGCCTTATGGAGTATATGCAAATTGCCATCCTCAATACTGAGGCAGCAGTCTTTGTGAAAAATGTGTCATTCTAAAATCTTTTGTCCACAACTGTACATATTGCATAATTACACATACAGTCTTTCTAGAGTGCTTACCATTTATTTGTATGAACAGAAGTCACGTTAATGCCGGATTCAGTATTATTATGTAACTAAATGAAAAACAAAGTTTCCAATTCTCCTTTTGATTTTCATCTGTTAAAGTGAGAATAATAAAATAAACAACTCAAAAACTTTACAAATAAACATTTCACATTTCACCCTTCCTTTCAAAAACAGTCACAAGCCTTCCATTCATGGAGTGTCAGTTTCTTGATCTGTTGACGATCAACTTTTTGTGCAGCAGCAACCACAGCCTCCCAGACACTGTTCAGAGAGGTGTACTGTTGTTCTTCACTGTAAATCGACCGTTTAAGAAGGGACCACAAGTTCTCAGTAGGGTTTGGCTCAGGAGAGGAAGGGGGCCAGATCATTATTCTTTTATCTTTAAGGCCTTTACCAACTATCCACGCAATAGAGTACTTTGATGCATGCGATGAAGCATTGTCCTGCATAAAAAGCATGGTCTTCTTGAAAGATGCAGACTTGTTCCTGTACCACTGCTTGAAGAATGTCTTCTAAAAACTGTCAGTAGGTTTGGGAGTTGAGTATGAGTCCATCTTCAACCCGAAAATGTCCAACTAGCTCATCTTTAATAATACCAGCCCATACCAGTGTCCTATCTCCACCTTGCTGTCATCTGTGTCGAAGAGGAGCTCTGTGCCCTCTACTGATACATCCATCACTTAAATCAAAATTCCCTCATCTCATCAGTCAATAAAAACTTAATCTTTAGATATTTCTTGGCCCAGTCTTGACGTTTCAACTTATGTGTGTTGTTTAGAGGTGGTAGGGTTTTTGCCCTCCCTCCCTACCTTAGCCATGTCTCTGAACCCTGAACACATTGTACTTCTGGGCACTCCAGGTAGTTTGCAGTTTTAGAATGACAGCAATGACCATCTGGAACAAAACGTTTGATAGTTCTATGATCATGCCCCAATATCTTATCAAGTGTGCTGCATCCCTCTGAAAGACATTTTTACTTTTCTGAGTCAGTTAAAGGAAGCTGCCTAATAATTATGCACATGTTGATATAGGGTGTTGATCTTAGTCCACACCCTCCCTCATGACATCTCCTAATATGCTTAGTTCCAATAAGCGTTCCAGTTCAAACGGCTTGGAGTTGGAATATGCATAATAATGATGATGATGATGATGATGATATGGTCAAAATACTGACTTCCCTAATAATTATGCACAGTGAATATCCTAATTACTAAATGAATTAGGGTAGATGTTTGTCAAATGCTTGCATTTTTTCCTAACCAGGGTTCAAAATTAATGATGGCCCGGGGCCAGTAAGAACTTACATCGGGCCAGTAAACAAAGATAGTCACTTGCCCATTCGGGCCAGTACTCAGTTTTTATTTTTAAATTAATAGTCTTGTATTAAAATGTTTTCCTGTCATATTTGTCCCTCCCCTCGTTTAATTTGAGCTTATGTCAAGTTAAAATCCATGCCTATCATATGCCGTTCCTTCTCCCTCCTTTGTGTTTGGTAAAACCGGTGTCATCTTTTTGACCAATAATATTTGAATGCTTGTCTGTTTTAACCAATCAAAATGTTTTATGCAGGACCCAAACAAATGTCATCCTTGATGAAAAATACAGTTAATGTGGGTCGAAAAATAAACATATTAATGAGCACAGATTTGACAGAGTGTTTTCAAACCTTAATTGAGCAGCCAATCAGAGGCTTTCTTGATTCACCTTCCCTATCCAAATGATGCAGCCAGCTCATGCGTCATACCCATATTAGTTGATTACAGAGTAATTACTAGTATTAAATGTGTCCAGACTCTTTAAGAAATATACTTTGCCATCACTTAAGTCATTCTCACAATTAGCTTTACCAAAGCTATACTCGAGGGGTCATGATTGCAGACATGTTGAAAACTGTTTCGCACTTCTCAACAACACGAAGGCTTATGAATTTAACATACACTTTATTGGGGCGGACTCGAAGCTGCAAAACAGATCCAGTCAGTCTATTTTTGAAAGATCACACAGCGGAAGCAATCACCCAGGGACTGATAGGGCTGGGCATCGTTCAAAATCTTTTGATCCGGTGCCAATTTCGATACCTCAGTTTCGATACCGGTTCCTTAACGATACTTTTTTCGATACCATATTTTTTTAAATACATTTTAACGTCAACAAAGTACAGTAAACCCAAAACATTTATTTTCCACTTAATTGTGTCAGTAAAGCACAAAACATAACAATATAAT